>MU690936.1:135045-249101 GCA_026770625.1 Nicotiana glauca
AACAAAAGATAAAAGAATACTTAAATCTTATACAAATAGTCTTATTATTATATGATAAATATCATAACTAAAAAATACAAGCAATCAACCTACTATTTAGCACCATCTCTCTAGCCTCTTCATTCACATAACTCCCATCTAGCCGCTTATGAGTTTCAATCCAATATCCGCCTCGATCAATATCCTTTCCCGATGTCTAACTTCTGAAATTTTCAAGATGTAAAACATTAGTACCTAATTAAGGATGTATTTTATCTTTAGAATCGATCACTAAGCACATCGTATTACACTACCATATTAATCCTTCTAGCCAAACTCATAAAACCACCAGACGACGAATATCTTGTTTTCATCGAACCAAATGAGTCCTCTTGCAAAGCTACTGCAAGTTCAAATAGGTGAATTTCTTTAACACAAGAGTAAAATATTTAGAAATATTTAAAGAATGTACATGAAGTAAGTACCTTTGTGGAATATTTCAAGTGATAATCGACATACATGCATATTAATCTATGGCAATACCTCTGTACTCTGCGACTTAAATTATCAATAAACTTCCTTAGGCCTGCCAATGCCTTTCCTATGTAATCTTCATATAACCTTATCAATATGAACAAAGTGTTNCCATGTAAAATAGAGCTTCTTCTTCTTTTGACAAGTTGAATACAAGCTGGAAGGTATGAGCTAAAAAGAACATGATCAAAGAAAAACTTACATAGAGTTGCTATGATTTATTCAATAATTAATTTTCTAGTCACGTTATTAATAGAAGGATTGGAAATTTCTTTTGATGGTTGAACTAAAAAAAGTAGGTAAAATATTCTACAAAATACTAACCAAAGTTGTAAATAAAGAAAGATTAGATTTATTTGTTTTAACCCAACACTTCATGTGGGGAAGAGGAAGAAAATTCACTAGTGGGGTACATGGACCGGGTTGGTTCGATTTTTATCAAAACCAAACCAACTATATCTGTTTGGATTGGTTCGGTTTTGTCGGGTTTTCGGGTTTTTTGTTTCATGAATATTATTTCAATCTTACTTTGTTAAAATTATAGATAAAGTTTTGATAAGTGAATATGTGTGTAGTAATTATGGAAAAAATTGACAAACATATGATCTATTAAAATATTCTAATGGGAGAATTTTTTTAGTAACACATAATAGTTATTTTCTTAGTCGTCTAACAATATTTTTTTCATTAATTTACGCTTTCAGAGTTAATACATGAAAGGATCCCAAATATTTCTACATTTTCTAAAGAAAAATCACTATAAACTCTTAAAAATATAAATAAAATTTATATTTATATGTCGGTTTGTTTCGAATTTTTTTACTCAATACCAAACCAAGTCAAACCAAACCTAGTCGGATTTCTTAATCGGTTTGATTTGATTTTTCGATTTGGTACGATTTTTCGATTCGGTTTGAACACCCCTAGGCATCACAGTAAACTCGACAACTTATCAATAATTCTCTTCTTTTTCGCACCATCCATCATCATCATTATTATTCTTTCCTTTTTCCGATCTGTCTTTCTTCTAACGACAACATTTGTGGGCTATATGAAAGTCAACATGACTTGAATCATTTAAAGTTTTTGGAACTCCTTATCTTGGAGTTTTTACGATCCCACCTTAGCAAATTAATTTTTCTATTTTATCCTTATCATAACCAATAGATTATTTGAAATAGTATTATTATTATTATTATTATTATAGGTATTATGATAGAATATATATTTAATTTATTATTTCTTAAAGGGAGTACAACTCGATTACGAAGTGAACGGATGAAATAATATTGCCTTGTCATTAATTTCGTTCCCCAGCTCCTTCTTATATATTTTAATAACTTCCATCCCTGAAAGATTTACACTGACAATAATGGTGGACATATTATACAATTTTAAAACATAATTAGTCCTCATCAATTACAGGTGTATATTACAAACTCGATATTTCCTAAATTGGTTGCTGATCATGATCAAGGTTGATTATGATAAATTTTGCCTGCCCATTTTTTATTTTTTATTTTATACTGTAAAATGAGGCTCTCTTTTTTTTTTTTTTAAAGATTTTTCTTTTTGGTGGATGGAGGAAGCTGGTGTATCTTTAAGAGAAATAGAAGGTAGTAACCTGTACAACACCAAGGTATAGTGTATCAGTAAGTTACGCTATTGAACTCTCAAGTATATTCTATCATATGATCAGGACAGAAAAAAACTAATTAAGATTGCAAAAATAATAAGTAAATGAAAAGAACAAGTGATAAGTAGACCAAGTACCAAAAATAACTTGACAATCACTAGCCATAATTAGCAATGATCCCGTTTAATTTGTTGTTGTTGTTTTCTCCTCTTTCTTTTTTAGTTTAGAGATAGAATCACAATACGAAATTCTACTGCTAGGCGCTAGCTGTATTTGCAACTTGGGTATATTTTTTCTAGTGTCTCACAAGTTGGTGTATTAAAATTATTCTGTTGCCTTTGTTCTTTACTTATGTTCCATTCATTGAACTAAAGAAGATATTTTTTTTTTATTCTTTTAATAAGTATCAACGTACGCCACCTGATTTAACTCTTATTTAGGGCAGAGCTAGGGGTGAAAGCAGTGGCATATACATAATTTAACATCAATGGTGTCATATTTTGAAGAAATGGACAAATAAATATAAATATGTTATGAATAGAATTCTATTTAGAGTGAATGTCTATCTAGTAGAGAGTTTTACTTTGAGGTTAAGTCATTTTTCCCCTATAAATAGAGGGGTCTTACCCCATTGTAATTCATCCCAAAATTCAATAAGAATTCTCTCTCTTTCTCTGCAATATTGTTCTTCTTCTTTTATTATTTTATAACAAAATAAGTAAAATGACAGGTAATGTCAATTTCTATACGTATTCCCAATATTTGTATTTTTCTTCTACATGTCTAGTAAAAACGTTGGATCAAGTGGTATCCCATGACACCGTAATGTATTATGTGCATACGCCCTTAAGTAGAAGTTTAAGTTCTCTCGATTTGCTTCTACGTGTTTTTTTTCTTTGAATTCATTAAGTGAAAATCATGCGCCACTGCTCGTCTCACTATTAGAAATTCGGCAAAAAAAAAAAAAAAATCATCAACTTTGGTCGGTCAAAAAATTGGCCATTTTTTTTTTATGAAACCGACCAACTTTGATCGGTTATTTCGTGCGAAAATATAATTAAAGAATATAAATAAATAAAAAGATAATCTTAAAACAAAATGCACCAATGGTCTAGTGGTAGAATAGTATCCTGCCACAGTACACATCCCGGTTCGACTCCCAGATGGTGAATCTTTTGATTACATAATTAAAATACCGGCCAACTTTGATCGTTGCAATATTATTATTTTTTGAGTTTACTATACCAACCGACGTTGATCGGTAAATTCCGATCAACGTTGGTCGGTATATTAAAACGACCATCAAAATACCGTCCAAGCGTATTTGACCGCGTTTTGGACGGTAATTGTCGATAACCGATCAACTTTGGTCGGATTTTTTTAGTCGGTTTTTGGCGGATTTCTAGTAGTGTATCTTGCATAAGCAATTATCAAAAACTTATAGTTTCGGGATGGCCCAGCTAGTTTGGAGGGCGGTAATCCATGAGCCACTACTCGTATCTTGCATAAATAATTATCAAGAACTTATCACTTCAGGGATGGCACAATAGTTTGGAGTGCGGTTGTCACAACCCGAATTTTTCACCATCGGGAATCGTGATGGCTCCTACTTGTGAAAGCTAGGCAAGCCTAGTGTTATAAATTCATTTCTCTTTTTATTAAGCATGTTTGACAATTCAAAGTAATAAGTGATTAAACAACGGAATAAATTAATTAACCAAAATACGGAAGATGAAAACTTAATAGTTTAACCAAACATTGCCACATAATCTGAAGTACAATACTATCCAGAATTCGGTATCATAATTTCACAGAGTGGCTAAGACTACTACAAATAAAGGGTCCGAAGAATAAATACAAACTATCTCAGAAATATATAGAAGAAACAATAGAGAAAGATAGAAGGAGCCGTCAAGGCCCGCGGACGCTTGTAGGACTACCTCAGGTCGCCTAAATGGACGAATGACAGCACCCTCACTACGGTCCAAACGCTCAGCACAACCGACCCCATGTGCTGGTAAGTGCCTAGCCTAACCTCGGCGAAGTAGTGACGAGGCTAGGACCAGACTACCAAATAATCCTATACAGTTAAATCATATACAGCGGAAAATAAAAGCAGATATTCACAGTCAAAATGGGGAGGGGAAGACATGCTACGGGGAATATCAGATAACAACAAAATACCAAAGAGGAATGTAAAGAAATCATAATTTAGTTGCCAACAATAATGAGGAAAACAAAGACACTATTCACTTTCATTCTTTCTCGTTGCAGACGTGCAACCCGCTCCCATTTTATATATTACCATTGCAGACGTACAACCCGCTCTCGTTTCATACATCACCGTTGCAGGTGTGCAACCTGCTCCCATTTCATATATTACCGTTGTAGGCGTGCAACCTGCTTTCCATTTCATATATTATCGTTGCGGGCATGCAATCCGCTCCCATTTCATATATTACCGTTGTAGGCGTGCAACCCGCTCCCATTTCATGTATCAACATCAATCATAGAAGAATCCCGGCAAGGGAACAATAATACAACAACAACGATATTCCGGCAAGGGAACAACAATATAACAACAACTCCCCGCAAGGGAACAATAATATAACATCAACATCCCGGTAAAGGAACAATAATATAACATCAACATCCCAACAAGGGAACAATAATATAACATCAACATCCCAACAAGGGAACCAACAATGATAATCATCATATTAGACGTGGATAAATCACAATGCAGTCACAATAGTTACAATACTAGACTCACGTGCATGCTTGACACGGACGTATAGATACTCGTCACAATGCCTATACGTCGTACTCTACAATTAACACGTAGCAAATACGACACCACTCATAATCCCTCAAGTTAAGGTTAGACCAAACACTTACCTCGATGCCACGAACACAATTCAAGCCTCAACTACCGCTTGTATCTAGCCACAGTTTACTTAACGATATCAATAAATGCTAAATAAATCAATTCTAATGCATGAAAATAGGTTTTATAAAGATTTTTTCAAAAAGTCAAAATCAACCCGGCTTGGTCCAAACATGAAATTCGGACCAAAACCCGATTATCCATTTACCCCTGAGCCTGGATATATAACTGGTCTTGGAATCCGACCTCAAATTTGAGGTCTAAATTCCCAAATTTCAATATTCTTATGTTTTACCCAAAATTCCCAATTCCACCATGAAAACTCTAGATTCTATGATGAAATCTTGTAAAAAGAAGTTAAAGCGTGAAAGAAATGAGTTTAAGATCACTTACTAATGTTTTGGAAAAGAAAAGGTGTTTGAAAAATCGCCTCCTATGTTTTTAGAGTTTTGAAAAATAAAAAATAACTGAAAGTCTCGTTTAAATATACTCCTCTCAGACCCCCTCCGCGGACGGCATAAAAAGGACTACGGCCGCGGAGCTCCACCGTGGATCGCAAGAAATCGAGTGTAGTCGCAAAGGTATGTCCTTGCCCCATCGCGGACCGCATAATTCCCACCGCGGCCGCGAAGTCCTCACCGCGGTCACAAGAAATCATTGCGGACCGCATAGTCTAGTTCAGAGACCTGCAACTTCTCTGAACATGCAACAGCTATGTTCTAAGTCTGAATCCACTCCGTGGCCTATCCAAAACTCACCCGAGCCCTTGGGGCTCCAAACCAAACATGCATGCAAGTCCAAAAATATCATATAAACTTGCTCGTGCGATCAAATCATCAAATAACATCAACAACTATGAATTAAGCCTCAAATTCATTTAATTACTCAAAAAAATCCAAAATCTCTATTTTCTCAAATGAGGGTCCGATTTATACTGAACGGACTCGGATTCTTACAAAACTTTACGTGTTCAACTTAAATATCATATAAGACCTGTACCGGGTTTCGAAACCAAAATACGATCTCGATACCATCAAATTCCAATACATTCACATTTCTAAAAACTCTTAAAATCTCAGAAAAATAATTTTCTTTAAAAATTTATTTCTCGAGCTTGAGACCTGGAAATTAGATTACGGGCATACGCTCAAGTTTCATATTTTTCGACGGACCCTCCGGAACCGTCAAATCACGGGTCCGGGTCCGTTTTCTCAAAATGTTGACCGATGTCAATTTTAAATTTACTTAAAAAGCAATATTTATCATTTTTCACAGAATTTACTTGCAACACAAGTGATGACCTTACATCGGTCATCCATACAGATGACATTGATCCCCCTCAATGTCTTCTGGGTCGAGCCTATCACACAAGGCTTGCCTAGTGCAATTTACATCCTTTATGTGATTTGCAAGCTATAACACATTGTGGGATTTATCCGGTGCGCACAAAGTGCTCACTCCAAGGGCAGAGACTATAGCGGTCACTCCAAAAATTATCAAGTACTTGTAATATGATTAAATCATTTAAATAAAAGGGCAAAAATAAAGAAAAGAGAAGAAAATTATAAATGTAGTAACCATTTTCTCACATTTACAACCATGAACAAAACAAGAAGAAGAAAAAAAAGTACAAACATTATCCCTGCATTTATTCCTTTATGTCTCACTTCTCTTTCCACCCATCCCTCAATAAACTTTATTTCTCAAATAATAAATAAATAATGAAAGTGAAAATAAACTTGTACCACAAAAACTATACCCCATACGAACCAAAAGTAAAAAAAAAAAATGAAAATATGTAAAACCCCAAATGTGTAAATTACATGCCTTTGCATTTCCAGATGATATTTTCACTGCAGCCACCGTCTTCTCTAGCCAACAGCAATTTTTAAATACGACAAATTTCTGCAAAATCTGTTGACCCACTTACCATTCCCAATGCACAGTCACTTGTCAACATTTTTTTAATTCCATAATACTACTGCTGCTTTTTTCTCTCTCTCTATTTGATATCCTTTCTTCTCTTCGTAATTATTCAAACTGCAGTAGTAGCAGCAGTGGCCGTGGCAGCCGCCATTGATGATGGTTGTTTGTTTGTCACTATCTCATAAGCATTTCCTTCGTCTTCATCATCGTCGTAATCATCTTCTTCCATGCTGTCGCTTTCATTACCGTGATCTTGAATAATATTACTCATGATTCCTTGTTGTTGTTGTTGTTGCTGCTGTGGTTGATTTGAAGGAAATGGCCATTGTTGCTCCGGCTCAGCCATAATGGGAACCATTGGGTTCTTGTTTTCGGGTTTTAATCCAAACCCGGTGCCAGTATTTGGTACAACTTCGTTCTTGGCTTTTTCCTTGTACAATGCCTCCAGCTGGTGGAAATATGGACAAGTTTTGGAATCTTCTGGTCTTTTCTTGTTGCTTTCCTTAACCTTCTTGAAGTACTTGTTGATGTTCTCCCATTTCTCTTTGCATCTCTTGGCATTTCTGTTGTATCCAAGTTTTCGCATTCCAGCTGAAATTTCCTCCCACAGTGGCCCTTTTGGTCCATTATCTTGGTACTTCAGATCCAGGCTAGTCCGCAGCCTAATCAAAGCTTCAATTTCTTCTTTTGGCCATCTTGAAGAGCTTGCTGGACTTAAATTCTCGCCACCATTATCAGTTTTTGGCACTTCAAAGGTTTTGGCCACTGGTAATGACGGTGCTTGTGTTTGTGCTTGGGCATGTATTGTCATCGGTAGTGATACCGCGATAGCTGGTGCTGGTGTTGTTGCTGGTGCTAGTGCTGGTGCTGGTGCTGGTGCTGGTGCTGGTGCTGGTGCTGGTGCTGGTGTTGTTGCTGGTGCTGGTGGTGCTGGTGCAGGTGTAGATGCGGGTTGTTGTGTTTGGTTTTGTGGCTGAGAATGTGGTGGCGCACTCTGGGGCTTTTCGGACAATTGAAATTGTATTTGAGCTAGAGAAGCATTAGTAATATTGGGGATTGGTGTGTTTTTCTGTTCGGTCATTTTTTGCAAGAAGGCAATGATTGTTGCATCTTTGGCGGCTGCCATTGATCTTTCTTGGACTAAAAGATCATGTTCCCGGTTCATTCTGGTCATCTCTTGTACTCTCCAAGTCTCCTCTCTGACCATCCTTTCCCTCTCCCTCTTCTCAAGTGTTTCCAAGAACTTCTTTTGCAACTCCTCTTGCTTTTTAATCACATCCTTCGTCAACCTCTCAAAGAAATCCTTCCATTTCCTCTTCTTCCCGTGCCGCTTTTGTATATCCTCATCTGACGACGTTGAGGAAGAGGATGTCGAATTTGACAGCAAGCTGCTGGTGTTACCTTGAGGCCGATTTATCTGGTTCAGTGTTGTAATTATCGGCTGTGTTGGTGGTGGCTGTGATAGTGGCAGCGAGGACGCATTCAAGGGATGATTAACAGTCGGTGCTGCTGCGTTATTCTGAGACACGGGGAATGTGTTTTGTGACATTGGAGTTGGAGGATTTGCAGAAGAATTTGGTCGCATCGGCATTGCCATTGTTAGTGGAGTAGCTGCCAATGGAGGTGGTGGTAAAGAATTGTGAGATGGACTGTTTTCAAAAGCGGCTAACTGATCAAAGAAGCGATAGGTTTTGCCATCTGCTTTAGAAGCACGACCATCTTTAGTTCTCCTGTGATACTTGTAAACGTTTTCGAATTTTTCTTTACATTTCTTGGCACTTCTATGATAACCAAGGTCACCTAATTTCCTGCACATAACAGTGAAAACAATTGAAATAAAACATCTCATACTTGTATTCATGACCACATAAAATAAACATTAAGATTAGGAAATCATTAATCAATGCTAAGATAAAGATCCCATATATAAAGCTGGAAAGAATCCTTTTAAAACACTAGGAGAAAGAAAATGAGTACAGTCACCTTCCAAGATCTATATATATATCAGGTTTTGTACTAGAATTCTTTTCTATCATTGCTGATTTTGAAGAAAAAGAGAGAAACACAAAAGAACTGGAATTCCAATCATGCTAAATTTGATGCGAAAATCGGCAGCAAAATGCATAACAACAAAACTGAATAAGAAAAAAAAACTGGACACTGAATTCCCCAAAAACTGCTGAATTCCTGATAAATGAACTGAAAACAATGACACTTTACATCAAAAAGCAATACTTCAATGGATCTCTTTTAGTTTCCCAAAAAAAATCTTTAATTTATTTATTTTTCAAAAAAAGATTCTGTTACTGTGAATCCGATGCATGATAATGATAAGGAGTTAATAAAAATGAAGTACCTGGAAACATCTTCCCACAAGGGTCCTTTTAGACTTGAATCCCTGAAAACAACATCCATCTCCGACCTAATTCTCAGTAAAGCTAAAGTTTCTTGTCTTGGCCATCGGTTTCCACCTGAATTTCTTTCTCCTTCTTCACTAAAGCCACCCGCAGCTGCCACATCACCACCACCGCCACCTTCACTACTTCCGCCACTTTCCGGAGCTTCTTGTGGTGGTGCTGAAATACTGACCGCACCTCCACCACCTGAAGTAGTAGTCATTAGACCTGAGGAGACACCAAGCATCTTTCTTTCTTTTCTCAAACAACTAAAAAAAAGAAAAAAGAGGAGTCACCTCTCTTCTCTATTACAGCTCAAATTATAATAAAAATATATCAGCAACAAAAAAAAGATGGTGAATTCTGTGGGTTTTATGAAGATGGGGTGTGGTGAATTTCTTAGTAATTTATTTCGGTGGGATCTGTCTGTCAATCTCACACCCCTTAAAATACAAAGAAAAAGTGTAGACAAAAAGAAAAAGAATACAAAAGCTAGTTTTATTTTCTTTATTATCAACATATGTATAATTAACCAAAAGGCAATGGTACAAATATAAATTGGAAAAAAAAACAATTAAATAATTGTTTTTAAAACAAAGATATTAGTGGTATATGTAAAATACATAATGAATAATCTATATGTACTATGTACAGGCTGGCTTATACTCATATAGTATATATACAGCAAGTATAAATAGTAAGAATATGGCTAAGCTAGGATGCGGAAAGGGAGGTATCCTGACTTTCTTCACCGGAAAATTACACTATAGCTATAGATACTTTGTTCAAACGGTGTCATGTCATATCACTTCTCTAATTTTTTTTATAATTGTAAAAAAATTAACAATTGGGTTTAAATATAAAATATGATACTGCTTGTCGTTACAGTAATTTATTAATTTGCTTATATCTTTAAATATTGATACTACTTATTAAAATTTTAACATACGCCACAGTAATAAGGTCAATTTTTTTTTATGTATATATATTAAATAAATTTACTTTTATCTTTTACGCATATTTATTTTTTAATCTCTTAGAAGCAGCAGCAAAGCTGCATATGGCGACGATGGAGATAATAAGTTGGTTTTTGTCTGTCCAGCTAAATATAGTTAAAAGCCGGCTCCAAGTAGGTCATCCTTGCTTTCATTTTGGATTTCAGTGGCTGTTGGCTAGACTTGTAAAAAAAAAAGGCAAATAAAAAGGAGAAAAGATGGTTTTGGGGGGGGTGGGGGGGGTGGGGGGGGTTACAAAGGTAGATGGGGACTATGAAAAGGCAAAAGTATCCCTAACATGAATCCCATTGACCTTTTAAATCATGTAGATGATAATCTGACTAATTTTATATTAGTTCACTTGATGAATGATATGTGAGATTCCTTTGTTATAAATCCTACATTAGTTTAATTCTGGGAATTTCCTAAAGTATCCTTCAAGGTTGTTTAGAAGATAAAGAAATAATTTAATTACAGTAAGATTTAAGTTATCTTTTTTCAGTAAAAAATAATGTTTCATCATAAAGATTAATTTATCTGTAACTAAACGATTGTGTATACAGACGGATGAGGTGTTATTCAAATGAAAAATCGCAACAATTTCAGCAAATATATTAATTATTAAGATCTGGATCCGCAATTTTGACAATAACAAATTATGTTCTAAATAAACCTAAATGATGAAAGCATCAAATTTCAATTCTGAATTCGTTTCTACTGATATAAATATTTTTCACTTTTAAAAACTCTTATAGAATTATTGTCAGTTGTAAGTTAACGAGAGCTCTTTCCGACTAGTAATAGTTTTTGAGAATTTTTTTACTTTTTCTTAAGTAAATTTGTAAGACTAACGTGGTGCTTCTGTAGCCACGTAGTTGTTACTTGTTAGGGACCCTATAGTTGGAGGATTACATTTAAAGAGTTTGAAAAAAATTGGTTATATTTACTCGACTGACCAATTTATTTTGGATACGTCCATTAAAAAAATATGAAATTTTAGATAAAAATAGTTAATACGATTAAATTATCCTTAAATGAATATTACAATATAATTTAATGTGAGGAATAAAATACTTTTTAGGGATACTACGTAAGTATATTTTTGGAAAAATAAATTGATTTTTTTCTTGATTATATAAACGGACACTTATTTTGGACCAAAAAAAAAAATAAAAAAAAAAATTAATCACTTATTATGGATCGGAGGGAACAGTAATCTGCCCAAAAACCTAAGGGGAAAAATAACTCAAGTGGAATTTACGAGAGGTCTTTTTAAAAAAGTGGGATCCATTTATATTGAATTAAATTAAACTAAGTTAGATGTAGGTCATAAGCAAACATATCGAAATCAAGTAAATTCTGTCCAATTCCGTTAGGCCTGCAACCTACCGTAATAAATGGTACTTAGAAATTTTCAAACACAGAACGTTCTGATCATTTGTTTTTTTAATTATTTTAAGCCTAAAGTGGGGAAAAAAAGGGAGCGAAGTTCTTTTTAAAAAATAAAAATAGAACAAGAAGATGGTATAAGTTCCTTTTTTCAAGTTTTTCCTTTTTCACATACTCCCCATCATTTGATACACTCAAAGTTCTCTTCCGGTGGAGAACCATTACACGTAATGGCAAAATTAGAAATTTTTCCAAGGATATTTAAGTTTAGTAGAATTGAATAAAAATTCTTGATAAATAGTGTTTAATATGTGTCATATATCTCCAAAACATAATATTATACTTATCTACACAGTATAATTGACCACCCGTTAGACCTCCGCCAATTGAGCTCGACTTGACAATAAGAGTATTGTCATGAGGCAGCAAGAGTGTTGCAAGGCAGGTGAGCGAGTAGCACCAAAGTCAAAAAGGAAAACAGGCAAATGATGGCCATGACTTTGACAGACGCGAGACAGCTTGGCAAGGGCTTGACAATGAGTTGTGGGCTAAGGCTGGCACTTGATCATAACAAAGGCATCAAGGCACGAGGCATTGATGCAAGGCAAGGCAGAAACGATGAGGCAAAGGCAAGTAGATATGCGACGGGAAGGCAGTGGGCGAGCAGACTTGTCATAGCATTGAGTTGCGGCAAACGGGCCAAGTTCGTGGACGATAGCAAGGCAAATTGTGGCACTGTGCAGCTGGATACAATGGCATTGGCGCCTGGTCCAAGCCAAGGCACGAAATTGGGCAGCAATATTGTAATTGACCAAGTCAATGATGGTTATCGACACATGCTATGCACATGGGCAGCAGTTAAGCTTTGTCCAAAATGCTGGCAGGAGTTAGCAACGTTTTTGGGGCCATGATCCCATTATACTTTAGCATGATTTACATGATCCTAGTAGTTTGGAGTGTCAACTACACTAAACTAAAGTAGTGGGCTGAGTGGGCAAGTGTTAAAGCCTAAAAATGGGCAACTACTGTATAAATGGGGCTGGTTCATGTTCTATAAATGGACAGTACCTATTCCCTTTGTGGCATAGAGTTAAAAACGTGTAAGAGTGGATGTTTTGACTTAGGAAGAGTCCTAAGTCAGGTTTTCAAGAGTGAAAACAACCTAAGGCAAAGAGTAGTCTTATGAGGGTCAAGAGTGATCTTCATATGTACTTCGAGTTGAGTTTCTTTCTATGCTCGAGTTAAGTACAAAGTTGGAAAAAGAGTTTCCTGTATATTGTGCCTTTTGTTCACGTTATTTTCTGTCCCTTCATTTATACTTTCGTTGTCTAAAATCAGTTTCTACTTAATACGTTGAAAAGCTGCCTAAATTAATCGACGTCCAAAGTTGCTGAAATTTTAGCCGAGTGTTGGAGCAGGCTGAAGTCAAGTCGAATCTTGGTTGCCGCGCAGGCTATTTTTGTGAGACATAAAATGCGCCCGTGACAATTGGTATCAGAGCAGAGCAGGTTCGTGATAGAGACACAACGGGCAGTGGCAGATTTTGTGGTCTTGTTCGAGAAAATGGCTTGTGGTAACAATAAACTGTGGGAAAGGCTAACGAAACTAGAAGCATTGGTGGGAAATGTTCCTGAAGGTGAAGAACTTCAGTCTTTCGTGACTAGACTTGCATATCTTGAGGCAGAAATGACAAGGCTTAGTCGAGAAAATGCAGATCTAAAGGCCGAGATAGTGGTGCTGCGACGTGCTGTGGGCGAGGATACTCCTCAACGTGGTGCTGAACGTCTCAAGGTGAGAATTCCTGAACTTAAGGCATTCGAAGGTGCAAGGAGTGCACGTGAATTGGAGAATTTTCTTTGGGATATGAAGCAGTACTTTCATGCTATTCGTGTGCAAGACGAAGAGGAGAAAGTAACCTTGACTAGCATGTATTTGAGTGATGATGCTAAGTTATGGTGGCGCACTCGTGTGGCTGAAGATGAAAGTCTTGGTAGACCAAAGATTGAGTCGTAGGAGCGTCTTAAAAAGGAATCGAAGGATCAGTTCCTTCCTAGTAATACATCTTGGATTGCTAGGAACAAACTGAAAAAGTTGAAACACAACGGATCAGTTAGAGCATATGTGAAAGAGTGCACATCTTTGATACTGAGCATCAGCAACATGTCAGAATAAGACAAGTTGCACAACTTCATGAGCGGGCTGCAACAGTGGGCACAACTTGAGTTGCGAAGGCAGAATATTCAAAACCTCGCAAGTGCTTTGGTTGCGGCGGATGCATTGGGCGATTTTCACATGAATGAGGAGATTTCTGCTTCAAAGTCCAACGACCGAAAGAAGGACAAGGCGAAGGAGTGGAAGAAATGTGAAAGTGGCAATACACATGAAGATAAAAGGAAGGGAAAACATGAAGCTGGAACTTCAAAGAGCAAGGAGAAGGGCAGCAAATTTAGTGGTTGTTTCCTTTGTGATGGACCACATCGAGTGAGGGACTGTCCAAACAAGGCGGTGTTAAATGCAATGAGTGCCGCGGAGAAGAGGGCTGCATTAGAGGCATTGAACAGTGATAAACAAGTTATTGGTGTCAATGCAATAGTAGCTGAAGAGATAGGGGGTCAAGAGGCGTTGATTGTCAACCCCTTAGGACTTATAAATTGAGTTGACCTCGACGGGGACGTCGAGTTTCAAAGGGTGTGGGTGGTTTGTTAGACCTCTACCAATTAAGCTCGACTTGACAACAAGAGTGTTGTCATGAGGCAACAAGAGTGTTGCAAGGCAGATACGCGAGTAGCACAAAGTCAAAAAGGAAAACGGGCAAGTGATGGCCAAGACTTTGACGGAGGCGAGGCAGCTTAGCAGCTTGACAATGAGTTGCGAGCTAAGGGTGGCACTTGATCATAACAAAGGCATCAAGTCATGAGGCATTGATGCCAAGGGAAGGCAAAAACGATGAGGCAAAGGCAAGCAAATGTGCAACGGGAAGGCAGTGCGCGGGCAGACTTGTCATAGCATTGAGTTGCGGCAAACGGGCCAAGTTCATGGGTGATGACAAGGCAAATTGTGGCATAATGCAGCTGGATACAATGACATTGGCGCATGTTCCAAGCCAAGTACGAAATTGGGCGGCAACATTGGAATTGACCAAGTCAATGACGGTTATTGGACATGCTGTGCACATGGGCAGCAGTTGAGCTTTGTCCAAAATGCTGGCAGGAGTTAGCAACCTTTTTGGGGCCATGATCCCATTATACTTTAGCATGATTTATATGATCCTAGTAGTTGGGGGTGTCAACTACACTAAATTAAAGTAGTGGGCTTAGTGGGCAAGTGTTAAAGCCTAAAAATGGGCAACTATTGTGTAAATGGGGCTGGTTCATGTTCTATAAATGGACAACACCCATTCCCTTTGAGGCATAGAGTTAAAAACGTGTAAGAGTGCATGTTTTGAGTTAGGAAGAGTCCTAAGTCTGATTTTCAAGAGTGAAAACAACCTAAGGCAAAGAGTATTCTTGTGAGGGTCAAGAGTGATCTTCATTTTGTACGCGGATGTACTTCGAGTTGAGTTTCTTTGTATGCTCGAGTTAAATACAAAGTTGAAAAAAAAATTTCCTGTATATTGTGCCTTTTGTTCATGTTATTTTCTGTCCCTTCACTTATATTTTCGTTGCCTAAAATCGTATCTACTTACTACGTTGAAAAGCTGCCTAAATTAATCGAAGTCCAAAGTTGCTGAAATTTTGGCCGAGTGTTGGAGCAGGCTGAAGTCAAGGCGAGTCTTGGCTGCCGCGCGGGCTATTTTTATGCGACATAAAACGTGCCTTTGACACTTGTAACCATACATGTGGCTTCGCCATTGGTTACGGGACGGGTATTTTTGAGACGAAAGATAACGATGAAGGCTTTGATGAACGGATAAGTAAATGGAAAACAATTGTAAAACAAATTGCAAACTTTAGGGTACATATTTATGTTGTGCACAAGCATTTACCCTTAAGAGAAGAGTAGGGCCTTCACATAAAACATCGAAAAGGAATTAACACCCTTTAACCGTTTAACGTATATTCTGAGAGTTAAAAAAAGGAAATTCTACTCATACCCTATTGAAAAGATAAAGAATGATAAAAGGTAAGGCTATTTTGCCTATGATTGCAAATAGCTCAAACACTGTTAATTTATGTAGAGTTAATTTTTTTTTTTTTACCAAAGGGGTTGGAGTAACCAATGGCTACCTGTGACCCTACCAATCAATAATCCATTAAATGCAAATGAAGCAATTATTAGACATTTATAATCAAATGCATAACTCCATCTCAGTGAGTTTGCTCACATTGTTAATCCCAAAATCTGACATAAGAAATGGTACAGTAGGCTGATAACCGGTATAAAATTTATCAAATCATGAAGTAAAAACTTTAAATATTACTCCCCCATGTCCAAAATAAGTAATTTTTTTTGGATGTTTTTTCATACAGATTAAGAAATCCACCTTTTAGCATTAATTAGTAATAGGATTGACCATATTAACCTTTACTATCTCACATAAACACCCCTAACACATATTCCAATACTATTTACTCCAAGGACAATGTAGGAAAAAAAATTAATTCATTCTTGAAATCTGAAAAAATTACTTATTTTGGACCACAAGAAAAAGGCCAAAAAATCACTTATTTTGGACCGGAAGGAGTATTAATTTTACTTGGTATGATGATGGCTCTCTAATGCAGTTCTTGAGCCAGGATCTTTCGGAAACAATCCATCTATCTTCATAAGGTAGGGATAAGCTAAGGTCTGTGTATACACTCACTCTTCTAAAACTTTAATTGTGTGATTTTACTGGATTTGTTATTGTTGGTATGACCATGGCATCAATAACAATAATGCATTAGTGTTATATTGGTCATTTAAACTAAGAAAGTAAATTATTATAAGAATATAAAAAGATATTGTAGACAAAAGGGTATAAATGTGAAAATAGAAAAAGGTTGTTAAGTATGAGAAGCAAAATGGGGCACCGTTCTTTTGTTGCATAGTGTATATTTTTAGGGAGAGGACAGCAAAAAGAGGTGAATGGCACGTAATTGATGATGAGAAGACTAGCCGCATTTTCTCTCACTGTACTCAGAATTACATTTTAGTATACTAATTTAATTTACTTACGATATACTAAATGATAGTGAAAAATGCTCAACTAACGGTTGAAACGTTAACCGATAATTAAAATAAAACATCAAAGTCTAGAATTATAAAACTTAATTAAACGAACTTCTGAAAACTGTAAAATTCATATCAAATTATATGGTTAAGTAGTCGAACTTGTTTAAGCCATAAAAAGATAATCAGTTCTTCTTCTTCTTCTTTTTTTTTTTTTTTTTTTTTATGATTGAACGGACTGTTTCCATGAGAGCAAACGCTGGTAAATTAATTTTAATCCACGCACCCACTATTGGTTAATAAACTTGGCATTTAATGACGAAAATGATGTATTTTATGATATAGTATTATGTAGATAGGTGTAAGGTAGACTGAAATAATTGATGCCAAGCACTACTTACTGTCAATTTATTGGCAACAAAGAAAGATTCTTCTAACTGACATTATTAATTAATTTAATTTATGATTTAATCTGAATTAGAAATCCTTGATGACAGTGTGAAAATGGCTCTTGTTAGCAATGAGTTTACTTATAGGAAATACAGAATGAAATAGGCGATGTGTTCATGTTAGTAATAATAATACATATATGAGATTGTAATCATTGTAATATAAATATACTATTCCAAGCCCCATAAATATATTATTGAAGAAGTTAATGCTATGAGTTGGATGAAGATGATGTGTCAACATCCATATTTTAAATTGTTACAAAGACACTTTGATAAACATCTTTTGTACAGTTGTAATTCATATTTTGTTTTAATTTTTAACCGAATCACTTATTGTTGATTGCTTTATTTTCAAACCCTAGTTTTAATTGATTAATATATATCCCCACGTTAATCTTGCAATAATCTTTTAGGTCAATTTTTTTTCTTTGATTGATTTTGTTATAAGGTAATAATAGTATCGAGGGGCGGAGGGAGAGTATTGTTGACGGGTTCGGACAAATCCAATAACTTTTACTCACACCATGAATTTATAATAGAATATTTATTAAATATGTATAATTGTTTAACTGTGAACCCAATAACAAAAGGAGCTATGGGGTCAATAACAAATCGGAACCCATAAACTTTAAATTCTCACTCCGCATTAGTACTGCCATGTATAATTGGTGTGACGCTTTGGTTGTTGATTCACGCTACGACCTCTTTGTTTGACCAAAAAAGCATTGAACCCTTTTATTAAACTAAGTATCAGAGATAAGAAGATAAATCTTAGCTAAACATAATTAACTCTATATCTAAATATATTGAGTACAAACATCGAAGAAGAACAAGAATGTATAATATTTCTTAAGATAATTATTGTACATCAAATGTGGATGATAGGCTTACATCAGTGACAGAAATGCATCATAACCGCAGAAGCAAAGAAGGGGAAGAGAAGAAATTGTTGATGACCAACAGATTTCTCCTGTTGATTCCATAGTGATGACTATCGAAAAATCCCTCCCCCCTCCCTATGGGCTTTATTCCCCCTATATATATATATATATACACACACACACACACACACACATATATTGACAATCTTCCCTTTATCCAATGGTCTTTGACCGGCGTACTTTTTGTGATTGTATCCTCCACCGCTCGCCCAAACATTATGCTTGTTCTGCGATGTAAGCTTTCCGACGGTCTGACCACGGTAATGGCCGAGGTGTTCTTTGCTATCATGCCCCGTGCGTGATTACGGCTTGGTAGAACCCTTGTCGTTATTTTTTTAAGAATAACCATCCTATGGTCAGATTTTGATCCATACAGTTAGTTGATCGCTGCCAACTCAACACTACACGAATGTAGGGAGAGCGGGTCGTTACAGCTTTTACCCGAATAGTGGTTCGGGTTCGAATTTCCACAAGGAGCTTGGAGTGGAGTTGTATTGTCTGTTTAGCCTAGAATTGCGTTTGTAATTCTAATTGCACTCCTAATATTTTTGGGGTTTTTATATTTAAAACTACTATTTTAATATAAGGATTAAAGCTAAATTATGCTAAGGAAATATTACTAGGTTGTAATTAATATGGGGAAAGGTGCTAGGTTCGTGGCACTACCTAGGTGGCTAGCTGACAGGTAGAAGTTACTAAGGGGAAATTGATATATTTAGGGCTTATGCTATAACCGTTGCACAATTGTATTCATTCTCACACCTCTCGGTAGAGAGAACAATTTTTCCCATATGACTCTCTCGAGACCAATTGGGTAGGCTCATTTGACCAAGCAATTAGGGTTCAAGTAGGGTAATTACTCTCTCGAGGTTTAACCCGTTAATTGGGACTACCATTCTCATGGGTCCATCCCAATTCCTTGTTGGGTTAACTTTAAGGTCATATGATCTCTTTCTCAAGAAGTGTTAGATCCACTAAGCTTTGAATTGATGTTTGCAACCACAAATTCTAGATTGAAACACAAAATTAACCCAAATAACAAACACCCAATCTCAATATCACCATAGAATGCAACACCCATCAACTACCCATACTAGGGTTGAGCCACAACCCTAGCTAATGGGTTTAGCTAGACATAATTAAAGAAGAAATAGAAGAAGAAATAACCATATTAATTAATAACTAAAGAGAAAATACAAGAATCTATTGAGAAATTAATGCTAAAATGCCAAAATAGGCTAAAACTTTCGTCCTCACGAGCGCAACTCTGTTCTGTAAATACAACTTGACCTAAAAATGGTAAAATATTTTATTTATACCGGGCTGGAAAAATTGGACAAAAATACCCCTGGGGGGTCAGCGCGGACCGCGCAAAAAGGTTGCGCGGCCGCGTTGGCTCTCGGACTCTTAAAATCTCATCTCTAAAGTTGGGTACTGCGGACCGCGTAGAAATGTAGCGCGGCCGCGTTGGCTCTTGGACTCTTAAAATCTCATCCCTAAAGTTGGGGACCGCGGACCGCGTAGAAATGTAGCACGGCCGCGATGGAAGATGGCGCGGACCGCGCAAAAGGCAGCGCCGCCGCGTGGCTTGACTTGGCCAAATCTCCAGTTCTCTGATTCTCATCCACGCGGACCGCACTGATATGTAGCGCGGCCGTGTGGGCCTTTAGCCTGCACTGGTATCTCTCTGAATATCACTGGCGCGGACCGCGCAGCAGTGGAGCGCGGCCGTGTGGCTTGCAACTTGAATTATCCACTCTCTGAATCTCCTAGCGCGGACGCGTGGCATATCAGTGCGGTCCACACTAGGCCTTCCTGTTCCTCAACTTCACTTAGTCTTTGACACTTGGCTGGTTTCACTCCATTTTGAGCCGATCTTTGACATTTGTCATATTGTCGCTCAAACATGCAATCAAGCGCAACTTATAAGAATTTTGGGTTTATTCTGTAGCAATTTGTTATTAAAGCAATAGCAAGTAGGGGCATAATCATGGTAAAATCCTGACTTATCAACTCCCCCAAACTTAAACCTTTGCTTTTCCTCAAGCAAACAAAATAAGACCCACCCTTAAAAGAGCAATCCGAGAATTTCCAGCTATCTTAAAGTAACCTCAACAAGCATCAATTGGGACTAACAATTGCCCTCAATACAAATGAATCATTAACAAATTTTAAACTTTGAAAACTATGGATCAAGTGTGACACAAGAGCCTCAAGAATTGACACGTTTTATCAAAGAACTTTTCTCAAATACCTTGGTCATTGTGGAATCCAAACTCACACATACTCAACTCTCCCTAAGCGAACCTCACCTTTTAGAGTATTGACACACAAACCGAGGTTGGCGAACTTTCACTCATCTCTCTCAAAAAGAAGGTCACTAGTCCTACTCTAGGAACATATGCTTGTCCGTTATGTAAGTATCCACTAATGTAGGTTCCCTTCAACTTAAGATCCTATAGGGCTTTTGCGGAGTCATTGTGAAGGCTTTTGGGTAAGGGTAGGACATATTTTTGTTCAATTGGGTTTAATCTTCCCTTAAGCACTTTCTTTAATTCATTTTGGCACACTTTCTTGACTCATTTGGGTATTTCACTTCTTTTCAAGAGGTTAGAGGGACACATTGTCACTCTTTCTCATGCAATTCAAATCATTTCTCCTTTTTCTACTTTTGTTTCCACACCTTTTTCACTTTGTTTTTTTTTCTTGACCCTTTTTTATTCTTTTTTCACCTTGGGTTTTCTTTTTGTCTTTTTCTTTTTTTTTTCTTTTTCATTGCCTTGCCTTTTTCTTCTTGCTTTAGTACCTTTTACCCCTTTTTGTTTTCCTTCTTGTATCTCCCCCCAAACTTAGACTTTGCCATTGCTCAAGGGAAGATGTGGGTGCCAAGAGAGGGTAAAATTTAGAACGGGTATAGTCTTGTAACATTGGTTCATGAAAGAAGAAGGTTTAAGGCTCAAAAGGGTTAACTAGGGATCACTTTGTTGGTAGGCATGGAATAGTTCATCTTAGCGTTTGGATCAAGGAAAGCCTATAATCACTTCTCAAGTCGAAATTCACCTATGATTTCGCCTCAACAAACACTCAGGGACAAGTTCTAGACCATTGGCTTGGGACTTGGACTCAAAATTCGATTCCTCACCACACATGCTAGGGATTGCTAAAGATATCGAGTCGAGGGCCCACAACAACCTTAGCTACGATTCAAGCACACAATGGTCCAAAAATACCACATGATGATTGTTTGGTCAACACAAGAGTCTCAATGCCACGACTTTAACCATGCCCTAAACACAACATTATGTCTTTGACCATGTGATCAAAGGCAAATGTGTTATGAGGTACCCTTAACTACGAAATATCAAAAACAAAGGAAAACTCAAAGAAACAGACTCAAACCCTTAAGAAGGTAGTCACTCCATCTATCATCGGGAAGAGCCACCCGGTTCACACTATACTCCACCATTGGAAAGAACCATGACATTAAGAAAATCAAGGGCTTATTGAATGAATATGCACAATAGGGGAGTAGAATATACAACGAGGGATAAATATATACTGAATGTAACTTTATATACAGACCAAAAGAGAATAAAAATGTTCGAGAAAGGTAGCTAAAATGTAAAGTTATATACAGACAAACTAGAGAATCAAATCAACCAAAATATAAAATGAGAATCTAATATGTACAGTCATCCAGATAATCCAAAAAGTAGGGCGCACCCCCACGAATAAGAGCTGGCATTGTCCCCAATGCCAACTACACAAATAAGCACAAAAATAGATGAAAGGATATAGAAGGGCTCCCTAAACCTGGTCTGTCTGCATGGGATCCTCAGTGGTCCCCTGGTCCTCTGTATGGGCGAGAACCTCAGACTGGTTCCCAGCTTACTACTGCTCTGGTGCTGGGACAGGGGCCTACTCCTGGACCGGCTGAATATCGGGTGCAACACTGGAGGGACCCTCCTAAACCTCTACTAGCTCACCTTATGTGCTGGGAAGCTTCCTCTTCTTCCTTGGAGGCCTAGGCTCCTTCTCCTGCTATGGCTGAGATGCTGCTAGATCTAGGGCTGGATCCCCAAATAACAAGTCTAATGGCATCTGATCTTCCATTAGCTTGTCCACGTCCGCTCTAAGCTTCTTTACTGACTCCTTAGATGCTCTGGACTTTCTCATCTTTTTGTGCTCCTTGGCAAGCTCCTTGAGAGCTTTTCCATGTGAATCTACCACCTTAGTCAAGGTGGTCTAGGCCTCCAAATTCTTCTCCTGGTTGGCCAGGAGCTTCTTCAAGGTATCCTCAATAAATTGAGGAATCTGAGCAGAGGCTGGTGCTGACTGGGCCTCAACTGAAGTAGCCAATGTGGACAACTTGGATGTCGCAGCTGACATCCAGTTGTTTAAACTGGCTAATGACTAACTCAACTGGTGGGCAGTGAACGGATGAGTCTTTGATGATGGCACCCCCGGGTCCGCTGAAGTACTGGGGCCAACTGAAGAAGAAGGACCTAGGGGCAAGGTCTCAATGGTAGTGGTCGCAGGAATGGTGGAAGGCCCGGTAGAAGGCTCTATCGCAACTGGCCAGTTGGGGCAGAGGTGGGTGGTTGGTACTTCTTTGACTTTGGGTTGTCTGAACCCAGCATGCTGTACCATGAGTAGGGGCTACCGGCTTGGTCTTGACATCAAATCGTTTCTTCTTGACCTCTAAATCCCTAAAATACATAGACAAGGTATTGGGAAAAGGGTAGTGTATGGCTGTCTCCTGTCCTATAGCAAAAATCACCCTCGAGATCACATTACCCACATTGATAGGGTATCTAGCCCTAATAAAAGCAACAAGCACGGCCCGGGTAAGTGGAACAGTATGATCATAGGTAGAAGGGTCAAGCCTACTGCAAACAAATGTCAACCACCCCCGAGCCTCAAAGTTGAAGGTGTTCTTGTAAATCTTCTTTCCAGCTTGCAACCATGTTGGGACATTGCCTGGGATTGCCAAGAACTGGGCCAACCAAGGTCGCACTTCCTCACCCATTGCCAACTTAGCCAGGTAGAGCGACTCATCCTCCTCCTTGAACCCCAAGTAATCATTTAAGGACTTTCCATCAAATAGCACCATTTTATCTCTCACCTTGGTCACCTTCGTATCTTTGACTATGTGATGCACATTGCAGTAGAATTCACGAACCATGTGCTTATTAGCATCAATGCATCTTTCCTTGAAGAATTCCCAGCCATGTCTAGTTTGGAACTCCCTTTGCATGTTCTGGTTGTGGGGTAAAAGGTCCTTGTCAATGAAACTTCTCTCCAGTATCAACTTCCTCAAGGGCCACCACTCCCTAAACTTGTGAAATGCCAGCTGACTAACGAATCGATCTTCCCAAGCTTCAGGATTTCTGGTTCTATCAACTCCCCCAACCTGAGGTTCACCTCCCTTACCATGTCCTGCACTCTCCCCGGATAGTGAAGCTGTGGGGGAGGTGGAGTATTGCGCACCACTACCTGCTGCGGACTCATCGGACAAATCCGAGACTACATTCACTGGTCTTTTGGCTGAGGGTGATGGTGGAGGAGTATGAACTAGGTGAAGGGGGTCAGTTATGTGAGTTGGGACAGACTCTGAGGATATGCTTTTGGATGGTACATACTCACTCCTCGAAGAATGAGAGGCAGCCCTATCAGCAGCCCGTATCAGTTTACGGGTCTTTTTAATGTTTTTCCGAGCCTGGGGAGTGAGTTTAGCTATTCTCTTGCCCTTACCCCCTCGGGAGGCACCACCTCTCCTGGGTTGTTGTGTTTGTTTACCTCCTCTTTGTTTAACCATGATCTGCAAAAATACACGTCTAACATTGTTAGTGTAAGCACATGCAGTGAAATAGATTAATAACACAAGAGGAGGGCACAGTTGATTGTATAACACAGAAGCAGGACACAGGCGCGCGGACCGTGCAAAACAGTCACGCGGTCGCGCTGGGGGCAATGCAGACCGCGTAAAATTGGAGCGCGGCCGCGCTGGGCATATGCCTCTTACAATACCTCTCTGAAAAGCGGACCGCGCAGAAAGGGCACGCGGCCGCGTTGGGCCATTTTCATGAACTGAGCTACGGTTTGACAATTTTGTCCATTTTTTTTCAAGTTTATGAACCCTAGTTGTCCCTACTCAATTATCCTATTTGAAAATCATGCTGAGCATTCAAAACTAACAAGAAAACTACCCTAATCATTAACCCTAAGAAAAATGGGAAGAAAGAAGAAGCTATACTACTGGGAAGAAAACAAATATTAAAAATAAAAACTAATTAATGAAATTTGTAAGAAATGTTACCAGGAATTATGAAGAATCAACACACTGATGCAAACACAAGAGATTAATCACAGTGATGAATAGTAGAAGAAGGTTCAGGATGTCAAATTGCAAAAAGGGTAAAGTGAGGCCTTGGGTATCTATTTATAGAAAATAGTGGGGCCCCTAACTTACCTACCAGCGCGGCCGCACAAAAGTGGCTGCGGACCGCGCTGGGTTTATCTCCATCAGTATTGGACCAAGCTCCCCACGCGGACCGCACTGTTATGCTATGCGACCGCGTGGGAAACTTCAGAGAGCATGAAAAGTTGGTCCTTCCAGCGCAGACCGCGCAATTATGCACCGCGGCCGTGCTGATAACATCAGAGACTTAGTCATATTTGCAAATGCCAGCGCGGACCGCACTGATATGTAGCGCGACCGCGTTGGCAACTTCAGAGACCTGTTATTTTGTACTTTTTTTTGCACTGCTTCACATTATCCCTGCAACATCTCACAAACAATTAGCTCAAAAATCCTAGTGTACAAAGAAAATCGAAGAAAAAGAAAAAGACATGGGTTGCCTCCCAAGAAGCACCTGATTTAACGTCGCGGCACGACACATGTTACCATCTCATCATTTTAAATGAAGGAGTGCCACCACGTGGCTGCCATCAAACTTCCCCAAATAATGCTTCACACGATGCCCATTGACCCGAAATACTTCACCATTCTTGTTCTTGAGATCAAGAGCACCAAAAGGAGTCACAAATACCACTTCAAAAGGGCCACTCCACTTTGACTTGAGCTTTCCCGGAAATAACCTCAACCAGGAGTTGAAAAGAAGAACCATATTGCCAACCTTGAATTCCTTTTCCCGAGCATATTTGTCATGATGGTACTTCATCTTGTCCTTATACAAGGACGAGCTGGAGTAGGCATGAAATCTAAACTCATCAAGCTCATTTAATTGCTCAACATGGAGATTGGCTGCAACATCCCATTCCAAGTTCAATTTTCTCAACGCCCACCTAGCCTTATGCTCTAATTCCATCGGAAGGTGGCAAGCCTTACCAAACACCAACCGATACGGAGACATACCAATTGGAGTCTTGTAAGCCGTCCGATAAGCCAAAAGAGCATCATCCAATTTCTTCAACCACTCGGTCCTATTAGCATTTACCGTCTTGGACAAAATACTCTTTATATCCTGATTTGAGACTTCCACTTGACCGCTAGCTTGTGGATGATAAGGGGTGGTCACTTTGTGATTAACTCCATACTTAGCAAGCAATGAGTCAAAAGCCTTGTTGTAAAAATGGGAACCTTATCACTAATGATAGCACGAGGGGTGCCAAACCTTGTGAAGATACTCTTTTTCAAGAACGCCACAACACTCCGGGCTTCATTGTTGGGTAAAGCCACGACTTCAACCCACTTTGAAACATAGTCCACCGCCACAAGAATATAAGTGTTCCCGTAAGAGCTCACGAACGAGCCCATGAAATCAATGCCCCAAACATCAAAATATCCACCTCAAGAATTGTATTGAGAGGCATCTCATCCTTCTTTGAAATCCCGTGAGTTTCTTCCTTTGGTTGGAAGAGAGCTCACACGGGACATTTCCGATCACAATGAAGTTGGCGATGTTTGCAAACCAAGGCATGTCACACATAGAAATGGAAAGAAGCTGCTCGTTGGGGAATGTATCATTTATCTCAATATCATCACATGGTCTCTCCTCTTCCTCCAACCGGGACAAATGGTCCGCAACCTGATTCTCGCTTCCCTTCCTATCCACAATCTCTAGGTCAAATTCCTGAAGGAGCAGCACCCACCTCATCAATCTTGATTTCGAATCCGTTTTTGTCATCAAATACCGGAGGGCTGCATGATCGGTGTGTATGATCACCTTTTCCCCCATAAGACAACGTCGAAACTTCTCCATCGCAAACATAATAGCCAATAGATCTTTTTTCGTCACCATGTAGTTTATTTGGGCCTTATTCATCGTCTTGCTAGCATAATACACAGGATGGAACATCTTGTTGATCCGTTTACCTACACCGCACCTACCGCCACATCACTCGCATCGCACATAAGTTCAAAGGGAAAATCCCAACTAGGTGCAGTGATGATAGGAGTTGTGGTCAACTTGTGTTTCAATAGCTCAAAAGACTCCATGCACTTCTCATCAAAGATAAACTTGACATCCTTCTCCAACAATTTGCAAAGTGGGTTCACAATTTTTGAGAAGTCTTTAATGAATCGCCGGTAGAACTCGGCGTGACCAAGAAAACTCCTCACCCCTTTGACAGAAGTAGGGAGAGGGAGCCTCAAAATAACCTCGATTTTTGCCTTATCAACTTCAATTCCTTGCTTTGAGATTTTGTGACCCAATACAATACCTTCTTCCACCATAAAGTGGCATTTCTCCCAGTTGAGCACAAGGTTGGTTTCTTCGCATCTAGCCAATACCCTATCCAAGTTCACCAAGCATTCCTCAAATGAATCCCCAACCACACTGAAATCATCCATGAAGACCTCCAAGATATCCTCCACCATATTGTTGAAAATTGCCATCATACACCTTTGGAAGATCGTCGGGGCATTACATAGTCCACATGGCATTCTCGAGAAAGCGACGTGCCATAAGGACATGTAAATGTCGTCTTCTCTTGATCCTCCAGGGCAATTAGAATTTGATTGTACCCCGAGTAACCATCTAGAAAACAATAAAAGGCTCGGCCCGCAAGATGATCGAGCATTTGGTCCAAGAATGGTAGTGGGAAATGATCTTTTCTTGTCACATTGTTAAGCTTTCTATAATCCATACACACTCTCCAACCCATGACCGTCCGAGTAGGAATCAACTCATTATTGGCATTGGTCACTACCGTCATCCCTCCTTTATTTGGCACACATTGGACCGGAGAGGTCCATGAACTATCCGATATCGGGTAAACCACACCGGCGTCTAGCCACTTGATAACCTCTTTATTTACCACTTCTTGCATCGCCTCATTTAATCTTCTTTGATGTTCAAGAGAAGGCCTTGCATCCTCCTCCAAAATGATCTTGTGCATGCAAAATGCGGGGCTTATCCCCCGAATATCGGCCAATGTCCATCCAATCGCCCTTTTGCACTTTTAAAGAACCACCAAAGTGGCGTCAATCAGCATGTTAGTTAAGCAAGACGAAAGAATAACAGGTAAAGTGGAATTTGAGACCAAGAATTCATACCTGAGGTGTGGAGAAAGTGGTTTCAACTCCAACACCGGTGGCTCCTCAATCGATGGCTTGGTTGGTGGAGTTTTGCGATTCTCAAGATCCAAAGATAGCTTCCTAGGCTCATATGAATATGAACCCATGCCATGCAATGTATTCACGCACTCCACTCTTCCAGCATCCTTATTGACATCCATATTTAGAAGAACGACTCAAGTGGATCTTCAACATTAATCATCGCGCTTGTGTCATCCACTATCACCGCCGTGACAATGTCCACAAACAAGCACACTTCGGTGCTATTTGGTTGCCTCGTAGACTTGCATACATGGAACGCCACCTTCTCACCACCAACATGGAAGGTCAACTCTCCTGCCTTAACATCAACCAAAGCCTTCCCCGTAGCTAGGAAAGGTCTCCCAAGAATAATCGGGACTTCAAAGTCCACCTCACAATCCAATATAACGAAGTCGGCCAACGAGATGAATTTATCAACACGAAAGAGGACATCATCAATTATACCTAAATGCTGCTTCATTGACCGATTCGCCATTTGGAGCCTCATTGAAGTTGGGCGAGGTTGTCCGATTCCCAAGGTCTTGAAGACCGAATATGGCATTAAGTTTATACTCGCCCCCAAGTCATAAAGGGCTTTTGCAAAGTCGACACTTCCAATGGTACATGGGATAGTGAATGCACCAGGGTCCTCAAGTTTTGGAGCCATGGAATGTACAATTACGCTCACTTGATGAGTCATCTTGATTGTCTCACACTCCATTGACCTCTTTTTCGTGACCAAGTCCTTCATGACTTTGCGTACCCTAGCATTTGCTCGAGTGCCTCTACTAACGGCACATTGATATTTAGAATCTTCATCATCTTAATGAATTTCTTAAACTGGTTATCACCCTTTTTCTTGGCCAATCGTTGAGGGTAAGGTGGAGGTGGCCTAGGCAAGGGTGCCTTGGCCTTGGGGATAACTGGCTCGGGAATGTCAATCATATGTTCCCTAGACGGGTTCACAGCATCTTGAGTCTCAATCCCGGCCTCATCACCAATATCAATCTGTAAATCATTGGTCATATTTTCTGCATTCCCATCATCAACAATCAAGGGCATATCATCGTTAGGTAACTCAACTTCGTCCTCTATAACTCGTGTATCTCTTGAGGCATGCACATCACCGCCTCTTCCATTTCTAGTGGTCACCACCATTACATGTTTGTTGTTTCCGCCTTTGGGATTCACTACCGTGTCACTTGGTAGCGCACCCCTTGGGGCGAGTGTTCATAGCTTGAGAAAGTTTCCCTACTTGCACCTCTAAATTCTGAATAGAGGTGTTATGAGAAGATATTTGCGCCTCAAAGTCTTGGATCTTCTTCATCATTTGTTCAAACATGCTCTCAATTCTCCCCATATCACTTCCGGAAGAACTTGGGCCTTGAGAAGAAAAGGGAGGTGGGTTGTTCGGTTGTTGGTACATAGGAGGTCTTTTAGAACCTTGCCCCTGATTACCTTGACCACCATTGTTATTCCACCCACCTTGACCATTTTTGTTGTTCCAATTGTTGTTGTTGTTACCATTCCAATTTCCTTGATTACCCGAATTGTTGTTCCCCCAATTTCCACCTTGGTTGTTGTTATTGTTTCAATTACCACCTTGTTGATTGCCCCAATTTCCTTGGGGTCGCCATTGTTGATTCCCTTGATTTCCTTTATTCCCTTGGTAGTTATTAACGTATTGGACTTCCTCGCTTTGATCATCATAGCATTCATTCGAATAACCACCACCATCATCATAGTTATCACAATTTCCTTGAGGTTGTTGCCCTCTTTGCCTTCTTTTCATCATATTCACTCCTTCCATGGCATTGACTTGGCGCGGGTTTTGGACTTGTTACAATTTCGCCTTTGCCAATTGATTCAATGTTGTTATGAGTTCGAAAATGGCTTGGCCGTGATCATGCAACTCCTTATGTAAATGTATGACATTAGGGTCACCTTGAGGAACGTTTGCTCGGCTTTTCCATGCCGAAGAAGTACCGTCCATTTCATCTAACACATCACAAGCTTCATTGTAAGGAAGCTTCATAAAATGTCCTCCCGCCAATTGGTTCACAATACATTGGTTGGTTGTGTTGATGCCCCTATAGAATGTTTGTTGAATCATCACATCATTCATATTATTGTTTGGACACTCTTTAACCATAGTTCTAAATCTCTCCCATATTTTGTGTAAGGGTTCCGTTGGCTCTTGTTTGAAAGCAAAAATTTCATCAAGGAGCACCGCCATATGACTTGGAGAAAAGAACTTGGCAATAAATTTGTCCACCAATTCTTCCCACATTGTGATGGAATGATTTGAAAGCCTTTCTAACCAATCTAATGCTTTACCCCGAAGAGAGAACGGGAAAACCCTCAATCTCAAAGCATCCTCGAACACGTTTGTTTGTTTACTCCCCAACAAGTATCTACGAACCCCTTCAAGTGCTTGTATGCATTTTGGTTGGAGGTGCCCATAAATTACCCTCTTTGCTCGAGCAAAGTCAACATAACATTCGTGATTTGAAAATAAATTCCCCGCCCGGATTCAGGGAGGAACTATGGCACTCGCATAACCCTGATTTGGAAGGACTCTTGGAGCCACTCTTGGTGGTGGCGGAGGAGGGCCTGGGATTTGCTCACTCGGATTTGCATTGGAATTTCTACCTCTACGTGGTACTTGAGGTACCGGAAGCTCATCTTGATCAAATATCTTCAACCTCCTCCCCCGCCAAAACATTGCCAAAAGGGACATTTCCGTTGAGAGCCATTTGTACCTGATAGATTGACACAAACAAAATTAGTAAACAAAAAGGAAAGAGAAGCAAAATACAAAACTAGCTACATAGATAGTCAACACCGTAAATTCCCCGGCAACGGCGCCAAAAAGTGATCGCTTCCAACTCAACACTACATGAATGTAGGGAGAGCGGGTCGCTACAGTTTTTACCCGAATAGTGGTTTGGGATCGAATTTCCACAGGGAGCTTGGAGTGGAGTTGCATTGTCTGTTTAGCCTAGAATTGCGTTTGTACTTCTAATTGCACTCCTAACATTTTTGGGGTTTTTATATTTAAAACTACTATTGTAATATAAGGATTAAATCTAAATTATGCTAAGGAAATATTGCAAGATTGTAATTAATATGGGGAAAGGCACTAGGGTCGTGACACTACCTAGGTGGCTAGCTGACGGGTAGAAGTTAATAAGGGGAGATTGATATATTTAGGGCTTATGCTATAACCGTTGCACAATTGTATTCATTCTCACGCCTCTCAGTAGAGAGAACGATTTTGGCCAATTGACTCTCGAGAGACCAATTGGGTAGGCCCATTTGACCAAACAACTAGGGTTCAAGTAGGGTAATTACTCTCTCGAGGTTTAACCCGTTAATTAGGACTACCATTCTCATGGGTCCATCCCAATTCCTTGTTGGGTCAACTTTAGGGTCATAGACTCTCTTTCTCAAGAAGATTTATACCCACTAAGCTTTGAATTCATGTTTGCAACCACAAATTCTATATTGAAAGACAAAATTAACCCAAATAACAAACACCCAATCTCAATCTCACCCTAAAATGCAACACCCATCAACTACCCACACTAGGGTTGAGCCACAACCCTAGCTAATGGGTTTAGCTAGACATAATTAAAGAAGAAAGAGAAGAAATAGAAGAAGAAATAACCATATTAATTAATAACTAAAGAGAAACTACAAGAATCTATTGAGAAATTAATGTTAAAATGCCAAAATAGGCTAAAACTTTCGTCCTCACGAGCGCAACTCTGTTCTATAAATACAACTTAACCTAAAAATGGTAAAATATTCTATTTATACCGGGCTAGAAAAATTAGACAAAAATACCCCTGCGGGGTCAGCGCGGAGCACGCAATAAGGTAGCACGGCTGCATTGGCTCTTGGACTCTTAAAATCTCATTTCTGAAGTTGGGGACCGCGGAACGCATAGAAATGTAGCACGTCCGCTGCGGAAGATGGCGCGGACCGCGTAAAAGGCAGCGCGGCCGCATGGCTTGACTTGGCCAAATCTCCAGTTCTCTGATTCTCATCCACGCGGACCGCACTGATATGTAGTGCGGCCGTGTGAGCCTTTAGCCTGCACTGGTATCTCTCTGAATATCACTGGCACGGACTACATAGCAGTGGAGCGTGGGCACATGGCTTGCAACTTGAATTGTTCACTCTTTGAATATCCTAGCGCAGACGCGTGGAATATCAGTACGGTCCGTGCTAAGCCTTCCTATTCCTCAACTACACTTGGTGTTTGACACTTGGGCAGGTTTCACTCCGTTTTGAGCTGATCTTTGACATTTGTCACCTTGTCGCTCAAACCTACGATCAAGCGCAACTTGTAAGCATTTTGGGTTTATTCTGTAGCAATTTGTAATCAAAGCAATAGCAAGTAGGGGCATAATCATGGTAAAATCCTGGCTTATCATTAGTCCCTCTGCTTATATGAGTCCACCAAACTATAGAGCACCTGATCCTTTGTGAGTTTCTACAGAGAATACTTATAAAGCAGTAAGTAAAAGAGACAAGGGATTTTTATGTGGAAAAACCCCACACAAGGGGACAAAAACCACGACCTACACTTGTAGGCTTTCAACTTCACTAACTTGTAATCTCACTATTACAAGCTACTTTGTAATACCTCTATTACAAAGACTTCAACTTGACTAACTTGTGATACTATTACCACAAGCCACTTTGTGACTCTCTAGTTAAAAAGACTTTAAACTTATGACTAAACCTAGTCACAACGTAAACTTAGAAAGTTTACAGATTTTGGTTTTCCTAAAACATTGCTTCTAAGAAAGCAAGATAGGAGTTATAATGAAGAACAAATAACAAGATTACAACTCAACTACGGATACACATAGACTCATTATGAAACTGATCCTTTAGTGGAGTTGTCTTTTTGTTCTTGACATAGCAGTGACTTCAATGCTAGATAAACACTTTAATGCTAAAGAGAATATTACTGAATGTACAAGTGATATCTTGTGCATTGTACCAGGTTGTTATACTACAAAAGATATCACAATGGTGATGTCAATTCTTGGTACACGTTTCTTCCTAATGAGAAGTGACTGTTGCACTGTCGCGTGTACAGTTGCAGACAGTCACTTTTGTGCAGTTGCATTCCAGCTATATAGTTGACTTGTACTTCTGCCAGAGAACCCTAAGGGACCAGGTTCCACTTATGTTCCTCTTTGTAATAGCTGCGGATAGTCACTTTCTGTTGTTACGTTCCAGCTGTACAATTGACTTGTACTTCTGTCGGAGAACCCTAAGGGACCAGTTCCATGTTGTGATTCTCCTTGTGGTTGTTCACTCATTTGCTGGAGATTAGACTGGACATTGTTCATTTGAAATATATACCAGGTGGGTCAGGGTCTCTATCTGGTTCTTGACAATAAGTTTGTTAGATCATCAAAACATAAGAAGCATAAGGCAAAGACATTGAAAACCCATCAATTTTCCTCTTTTTGATGATGACAAACTTAGGCATTGATAATATTTTTTAAGAGCAGAAATAACCAGATGATGTACCAGAAACTACACAAGTTCCCCCTAACCTTTTGCTTTTGATTCCCCCTTAATTAGATCCCCCGTATTTTCTACACAAGTTCCCCCTAATCCAAAGTTCCCCCTGACTTTTTCCCCCTTTTGGAGGCAATCAGCATAAAGAAGTCTAACACAGCCAACTCATGCCACATATGTGCACACAACATGATAGAAAAGAGAAGTCATAGGGAAACATAATTGTACATGCAACAAAAGAGCAACTGTTTCATTAATATTAACAATGGACTAAGTAAAACTGGAGCACTAATGGTGGAATCCAGCATGCCATCACAAAAAATACAAACAAAAAGAAAACAACAGCCACAAAACATTAGAGCAAAAGATAGCTAGCCAATGAGAGGATCCTGGGGGCACTAGGAGAGGGAGGCTTGGAAGAAGAGGCATCAATGATTTTTAGAACCAGGTCCAGTCGGGCATTTGCAGATAGTTGTTCTTCAAACAGTTTTGTGCGAATCTTATCATTTTCCTTTGTCAGGCGGGCAACTTCTTCATTAATAGAATCTGGTCCTTTAACTGCTTGACTGAGTTGAGTTTCCAGTATGGCATTTTGAGCCCCAAACCTTCTAATCTCTTAAGAAGCTGCATTTTGAGCATTGATCAGATGAGAAATGGTCGATATGCTTCCACCAACTCTTTCTACGCATTAACATTCTTCCATAGTGGTTTTAGAGAAGGTTTGCTTGCGTGTGCTCACTTTGGGATTACCCAAGGGGACCTTGTAAAATCTGGACACTTGAGTGAGGAGAAAGCCATATGGTAGCCCATGATTCCCAGCTTTAAAGTTTGCTACCTTTTGCATATGATCTATCATGATTGCTGGCAGATTGATTGGGACAAACTCGTAAAGTGCTTCCATTAAGACAATATCTGATTTTGTACCAATAAACCACCCTCAGAACGAGGTAAGAGCACCTTATTGACCAGTTCAAAAAGAACTTGATACTCAGGAAGGAATACCTTCTTATGCACATCTTCCCCTTGCTGAATATCTTGTTCTTTCATGATAGCTCTCCTAAAGTTGACACCACAGACACCTTTGACTGAGGACATTCCTTCACACGGAATTTTGAGAACCTTTCCCAATGCTGAAGCGTCGAGAACAATGTCTACTCTATTTACTAGCACACAAATGTGATCCCCCTCAATAGTGAAGAGAGATGCGTAGAAATTTTGTACCGCATCTTCGTACACCAGGGGAATGCTCCCCTGAAACAAGTGCTCCTAGTGCTAAAATTCCACTATCTCTAGAATTTGTCTCATACCAGCCATATCTGAAATTGCTGGGTCAAACCTATGACCCCACAAGACTTTCTAAGTTTTTAAACTCTCCTGCCAAAGACCATTGTCACTGGGCATGGTCCTCAGAGGACCAGGTTCTCTTATAGTTTCCCGTTTTTGTTTTCTAGTTCCTTCAACAGGCTTTCCTTTCCAACTTACTAGCCCCACAGTATCACCTTCAGACATGGCTTGCTCAACTGGACTCTTCTTAGACTTGTTGCTACCCTTCACATATGTGCCATTTTGTTTCTCAATAGCTTCATCGGAAGCTTCATCCACAGACTTTTGAGCCTTTATATATTGTTTCACTAAGGAACCAGGTTCCTTTAGAGCATTTTTGTCAACCCCATCTACTGGAACTCTCTTGTCAGTAGCAAATTCTGCTTGATTCATCAACATTTTTTTTCCTTGTCTTGACACTCCTCCTACTTCTCTACAATGTAAAATCGAAGCCCTTTTGCTGTGACCTGATAGAGGGTGATTTGGAGGAGGATTCTAAGAGCTTAGGATGATCAGGATGTGCAAAAGTGGGTTTACCTGGAAGACAATCAGGTTCTTCAGCGGGTTTTTCTGGGAATGTCTTATGAGCCAAGGACTCGAGGAGTACTATGGTTCTTACATAGACTAGGAATGGAGTTTCTTCCCCCTTATACTAAGACAAGAGATATGCTCCTTCATTCATCAGACTCTCAGCAGCGATAGCCATTATGTTGTGCGTTGCTTCCTCTTTTGGAGACTCTGTGAGAGTCACTAAGTCCAAAATGGAGGAGTTCAGATACTGATCAGGATCATCCTTAGAGACCTCTGACACTTGAGAGGTAAAACCTCTTGAATGTTCTTTGATGAGATTAGAGAAATGACGAGACATAGGGTTCTCAATACATGGAAGGGAAACAGGTTCATTAGAAAAGGAAAAACTATAGTAAAAGAGGAGGAACCAAGTGTGGATACAGTAGTATTAGAAGGAGTGGAATAGTGAATTTTTGGGGATAATTTTAAGGATGAAAGGGAAGTGGGAAAGGATGTCAATGGTGGGAGAAGGAAGCGATCGTTCGATTGCCATTATAGGAGTATTTGGTAGGTAAGTAGAGTGAGAGAGAGATAGAGAGATGAAGAGAACACCATAGAAGAGATGAAGGTTCATGAATTGCTGTGAGGGAGAAAAAAAGTTTTATTGGAAGAAGGACTAATGATGAGAAGAGAGAGAAACGGGTTCCGAATAGTTCTGAAAAAAGTGGTAGATTTGTGGGAAAACGTTATCGTGCAGAGGGTATGAAGGGATTTGAAAGACAAGACATGACATGCAGACTTTGAAAAGTCAGATGATGTGGCAGTTGAGTTAATTTTGTTAACATTTTTTGAGAAGGCATGCAGAACAAACACATTACTCTACTAACCTGTGGTACAGGAACCTGATGCCCGAACAATTTTTTGAAAAAGATTTTAGTAGATCTTCATTTGTAGTTCATAACTGTACCTTTAGCTTCTATGATCATCATGCGTGTTTACCTACAATGGTATCAATGCGAGTTAGGCTTTCCCAGAAAACATTTTAGCTAATTTTACCTGAAGGTATTTTACTATCACGACTTGGATTTTCTACCTTCGGGAGTCGTGATGGTGCCTACTAATGTGAGCTAGGTAAGCCAATCCTTTAAAACTAATTACTTCATTATCCAATTATTTCTTTTTAACAAACATAAAGCGATAATGGGTAAACACAGAAAATTTAGATTAAGAATAAAATATCTGAAATATGCATCTATTACAACTACTTAAGCCTTAATCACCCAAAGACGGTCTAAGACTGCTAAATACAGGGTCTGAAAATAAAAGGACACATTGTTTCTGAAGCAAAAGATGAAACAGGAAATAAAAGATAGAGGAGACGCCAGGACCTGCGGATGCCTGCAGGTCTACCTTGGATCTCTGCGTGGACTGAAGGTAGCCACCCGATCTACTTTCCGAAGTCTACAGCACTGGGATCTGCACTCTTAGTATTAGCACAACCGACCCTATGTACTGGTAAATGCCTAGCCTAACCTCGGAGAAGTAGTGACGAGGCTAGGACCAGACTACCAAATAAACCTGTACAGTTATATAATATACAATGAAAAGTAAATCAGAAATAAACAAGTAAAGATGGGAGGGGGGAAAACATGCTTCGGGGAGTAACAGGTAAAATAGAATATCAAGAGAATTATAAAGGAACCAAAATCCAACTACTAACAAGGATAGGGAAACCAAAGGCTGAATTCACTTTCATTCCACATCTTGTTGCAGGCGTGCAACCCGTTCCCATTTCATTTATCCCATTGCAGGCGTGCAACCCGCTCCCATTTTATATATCTCGTGCCAGGCGTGCCGCCCGCTCCCATTTCATATATCTCATGGCAGGCGTGTCACTCGCTCCCATTTCATATATCTCGTGGCAGGCATGCCACCCGCTCCCATTTAACATATCTCGTGGCAGGCGTGCCACCCGCTCCCATTTCATTTATCTCATGGCAGCCGTGCCACTCGCTCCTATTTTAATTATCTCGTGGAAGGCGTGCCACCCCCTCCCATTTTATTTATCTCTTGGTAGGCGTGCCACCCGCTCCAATTTTATTTATCCCGTGGCAGGCGTGCCACCCGCTCCCATTTCAGTTATCTCATGGCAGGGGTATCACCCACTCCCATTTCATTTATCTGCGGCAGGCGTGCCACCCGATCCCAGTTTCAAATCAACAACAATCACAAAGAATCCCGACAAGGGAACATGAGCAATATAGCAACATCCCGGCAAGGGAACATGAGCAATATAGCAACAGCCCGGCAAGGGAACATGACCAATATAACAACATCTCGGCAACAGAATAATAATATCAAAACAAATATCCCGGCAAGGGAACAATGATGATTGTAACATGTGAGGCATAATAAACCACAACGGAGTCATAAAATTTATAATACAAGACCCACGGGCATGCTTTACACTGACGTATAGATACTTGTCACCATGCCTTTACGTCGTATTCCACAATTAACATGTAGCAAATAAGATACGACTCCTAATCCCTCAATCTAAGGTTAGACCAAACACTTACCTCGATGCCATGAACACAATTCACGTTTTAATTATAGCTTTACCCCTCGATTCCACCACCAATTCGCTCGTATCTAGTTACAAGTTACTTAATTACATCAATAAACGCTAAATGAGTCGATTCGAATGCATGAAAATAAATTATCCAAAGTTTTACCCAAAAAGTCAAAAATCCCCCCGGGCCCACATGGTCAAAACTCGAGGTTCAAACCAAAACCCAATTACCCATTCTCCCACGAACCCAAATATATAATTTGTTTTAAAATTGGACCTCAAATCGAGGTCCAAATTCCCAATTTTTAAAAAACCTAGGTTCTACCCAAAACTCCCTATTTCCCCCATGAAAACCATTATTTTTAAGTTGAAATCATGTTAAAAGATGTTAGTGATTGAAGGAAATGAGTTAAAATTAACTTACAATCGATTTGGAAGAAGCGTTTTTCTTGAAAAATCGCCCTAGGGAGTTTGTGTTTTGAAAAGATCTGAAAATGGGTTAAAATTCGTCAAAGTATAAAAGTTGCAGGTCTCAGATGTGGGAATTGCAAAATTGCGAACCCCGACCACTGCTAGGTTGGGAAATGCGAAACACCTCTCGCATTTGCGAGTTGGGAATTGCGACTAAAGCATCGCATTTTCGACTCAAGGCAGAAACAGGGGAGTTTCGCATTTGCGAAAGGAGTCTCGCATTTGCGAGACTGGAGTTGGCCTGGCTTCCTTCGCAATTGTGACAAGCCACTCGCATTTGCGAAGCCTGCAGGCCTGCTATGCACAGCTTAAAATCTGCAATTTTTCTAAGTCTGAAATGCATCCCGTGGCCTATCCAAAACTCACCCGAGCCCTCGGGGCTCTAAACCAAACATGCACACTACCTCAAAAATATCCTACGGACTTATTTGTGTAATCAAATCAACAAAATAACATCATGACCATCGAATTAAACCTCAAAATCAATGAAATTTCTCAAAACTTCTTTAAATATCAAAATTTGCATTTAAGGTCCGAATCACGTTAAATGGATTTTGTTTCTTACCAAACTTTACCGACAACTCATATAAATTATATTGAACTTGTACCGGGCTCCAGAATCATAATACAGGCCCGATACCACAGGTTTCACATAACATTTCACTTTCAAAAACCTTTATATTTTTCAAAAAATAATTTCTCTCAAAAATTCATTTCTCGGGCTTGGGACCTCGGAATTCGATTCCGGGCATACGCCCAAGTCCCATATTTTTCTATGGACCCTCCGGGACCATCAAATTACAGGTCCGGGTCCATTTACCTAAAAATTTGAATGAAGTCAAATAAATTCATTTTATAGTCAAAATTTATCATTTTTTCACAGATTTTCACATATAGGCTTTCCGGCTACACGCCCGAACTGCGCACATATCCCTCATTTCCAACCCTAAGACCCTCCATCCTGAACTTCTTCACTATCTCAGGTCGGTGCTGGACCTTCCATTCAGACCCAAATTCCTCCTCTACAACCCCCACACCCTATGGAGCACAAATCTAACCCGAGCTTCCCCAAAATCCCCACCCTTGGTTCTAAATATTGAATTTGATGCCAATTTTGAAGCTCAAGTTTTGCTCCCCTTTTCAAAAGCTCAAGCGGTGTCTGGGCCGTTAAGGTTTTTGAGGCCTCGGCATGTAGAATTTAATTTAAAAATAAGTGATGACCTTTTGGGTCATCACATTTACATAGCCAACTGATGGAGAATCAGGTTCTCCATTGGATTTTAATAACCCCAGTTACACCTTGTTTCTTCCAAAATGTTCTCTACTCATGGCTTTGGTGAAGATATCTGGAATTTGGTGTTCTGTGCTGCAGGACTTTCCACAGATCAACCCTTTCTCCATATTGACCCTAGAAGATAATGCTTCACCTCAATGTGCTTGGTCCTCTTGTTTTGAACTGGATAGAGAAGATATACCATCAGAAAATACCCCAAAAATCTTCCAGTTGTTGCTTAATTCATAGGGTTTGAACACAATAGGATGTTTTCGCTACATATTCTGCTTCAGTTGTTGACGAAGCCATTGATTTTTGCTTCTTTGTTCCCCAAGAGATGAGACATGATCATGGCAAGTGAACCATTCCAAAAATGCTTTTCCTGTCCACAAGATAACCTGCATAGTTAATATCAGCATACCCAATAAGGTTAAACTTGTCACCTGAGGGGTAATATAGGACCAAGTCATGTGTTCCCTTAAGGTATCTTAAACTTCTTTTGGCAGCCTTCAAGTAGGATTCCTTGGGACTTGATTTTGGATTCTATTATGGAGTCGAAGTACAGAAGGGACTAAGAAATTTTTTTTTTGATTTTTTTTATTCTTGTCTAAGTTCAAAATGAAGGGGAGTGATTATGTTATCCGGTAGATGGGAGCTTTTGAGTTTCTAGTTTCGGACTGAGGTTTGATTGGTGGAGGAACTTGGTAGGTTAATTGGATTTCCTCCTTGTTCTGTTGCTTGTGGAGTGCCTTGCACTGTATCTCAACTCTTTATTCAGCTTTAATGGTAGTAATTGAAGTACCAGGTTTCTCGTGAGAAGTAGAAGAGGATGTTGCATTGTCTTTCACCTATCTCCTTCATCTTACTCATCATATCATCATTCCCAGTTGAAACCTCAGATATTTCCCAGGGACCAGAGATGGTTCATTATATTGATCATCATTGTTTCCTCATTTGTTAGAGGAAGGTGTCTCGTTGAATAGCACATGAACACTTCATTCACCCAGACTTTGTGGCATTTACTTTGTAGGGAGTATCCTAGAAGGATTCCTTCATCGCCGTTTGCATCAAACTTCCCAAGCTGGTCTTTCCCGTTGTTGAGAACATGGTATTTTTTTTCAAAAGGTTCTCAGATGAGTTGTCTTTGGTTTTCTTCAATTTTGAAGCTCATAGTGGGTTTTGTTCAGGAGGGACCTGATCATACACTTGTTCACTAAGTAGCAAGCAATGTGTATTGCTTTTGCCTAGAAATTTTTTGGGGATTCCACTGTCGATGAGCATTGTCCATTCCATGTCTTTCAGAGTTCTGTTATTTGTTTTAGCAACACCATTTTGCTATGGAGTCCTTGGTGTTGAGAAGTTGTGTGTAATTCCATTTTTTGTTACCAGCTCATCAAATTTGGCGTTGTCAAATTCTGTCTCGTGGTCAAATATGATGCATACTACCTTTAGTTTTATATTCACTTGGATCTTCTTGACAAAGGCCATTAATACCTCGAAAGTCTCATCCTTTGTTCTACGAACCAGTGTCCAGGTGAATCTTGAATTTGGCAAACCACGAACCAGGTCCTTCTGAATCAATTTATTTAGAAGTGAGAAGCTTGCATGCCCCAATCTTCTATGCCAAAGTTCTGCGTCATCATCAACTAACTTAAACCATCTCATATCACCAGCTTATAGAGATTCAGAGTCAGCAACATAGATGTTCTTGTTCTTTTGGCCACTAAGACCACTTGGCCAGTTACTAGATTGGTAACTGTGCACACTTTTGATAAGAACTCTACTTTGTTCCATTTATCACATATTTGAGAAATACTTAGGAGACTGTACTTCAGGCCATCCACATAGTACACGTTCTCAAATGAGTGTCAAAGAAGCTTTCCAACTATTCCAACACCGAGAATGTACCCCCTCTTTTTTTTCAAAGGATACATTCCCTTCCTGCTTTCAGTGAGAAGAAATCCATGGTGCTTCCAGTCACGTGCTTTGAGCATCCACTGTTCATTGTCTATTGTAGTACGCTTCCTTTCAATATTACCTGCACATGCAAATCATGGGTTAGACTTAAGAACCCAAACTAGTTTGGGTCCCTTGTTATGATAGAAGGGATGGATAACGGCTTTTCTAGTCCATGCAGGCAATATTCATTTCTTGCTAGCAGTACCTGGTCCCTTGTTAGTAGTCACTTTGTCAGTAAACACTTTGTTTTTCTGAACAAATTAAACCCTGGCTTGGCAATTTTCTTTAAAATTTCTAGTGTTCCCACAGTGGGTACATAGCCAGTTATCAGGAACAATGACATAATTGTTGTGAGGGTTGTAAGGAGTTTTCTCCCTTTGGAACCCGATTCCCTACTTGTTTCCACTATTGTTGAAATACATGGTAGTGACAGCATTTAAGGACCAGGTCCACTTTAGAGATTTCTCAAGATCAATTTTTACTCTCGCCAATTCCGCTTGAAGTTGCCGATTTTTCTCAAGTTCACCACATAGGCTAGTTTTCACATCAATTAATTCCTTTTCAAGATTGATATGTATCTCACTAGCTATTTCCTTCCCTTTCCCATGACTTACAATCCTATGTTCACTATTGAGTCCCTCAATGGTTTCCTCTAGATCAGTGATTATCACTAAAAAAATCATCCCTCTTTTGCTCAATAGCTGCAATTTTTTCTTCTAGAGTGTGTTTCTCATTGCTAAGACCTTCTATTGTTTCCTTCAAGTCAACAACCACTACCATCAGTTTATCTCTCTCATTTTCTACACTAGTTGTTTTTTCATTTAGAACTTCCTTTTATTTTTCAAGATTATCTATGGTCTCATTTAGTTCCACTACACAAACCAATAGATTATATCTAGATTATTCATCTTCTCCTAGTTTTATGGTCAGGGTCTCCTTATCATTATCAAGGCTATAATAAGCATCAATTAGAACATTTGCTAATTTCCTTAACTTCTTAGAAGAGTAGGATTTCATATTTCTCTTAACATCCCTGAAATTTACCTCATCATCTTCATCTTCTTCTTCATCATCATCAGACTGAGCCATCAGCGCGAACACTGAGTCATACTTTGTTGCTTCAGTTTCTACTGCCATCATGGAGCTGTTTTCTGCATCTGGTTCCCTTTCTGATTCACTAGAGAAGTCTCCCCAAGCAGCAAGAGCCTACTTCAAAATATTGTCAGCTGCACTTTTTTGACTGAATCGTTTGTCTGGAACCAGGTTCCTTTTTGTTGCTTTGTCAAGGTATTATTTGTATTGCTCCTGTTTCACAAGTGGACAGTCTTTGATGAAATGCCCTGGCTTTCCGCACCTGTGATAGAGATTATTGTTCCTTGCCTTACTTGAAATACCCCTCTTTGGTATACCACCATTCCTTTGAACCATCTTTTGAAATCTTTTAATAAGATAGGATATATCACTATCTTCTTCACTAGAGTCACTGCTTTTAGCCTTGAGTACCATGTTCTTTTCCTTCTTTGGCTCTCTTCTTTCACTGTCTTTCTTTCTTTTCATCTCGTATGTCTTCAGATTACCAATTAGCTCATCCATGGTTAGAGTTTGTAGATCTTTAGCTTCAGTGATGGCATTTACCTTACTTTCCCAAGAACCAGGTAGAACACTGAGGATTTTTCTTACAAGCTTCTTTCTGGGAATAACATCTCCAAATGAATGAAGCTCATTTGTGATGCATGTGAATTTGGTGTGCATATCCTGTATAGACTCATCATCCTTCATCCTGAAGAGATTATACTCTATGGTGAGCATGTCAATCTAGGACTGTTTAACTTGAGTAATTCCTTCGTATGCGGTTTGCAATGCTTCCCATATTTCTTTGGCAGTATCACAAGCTGAGACAGTATTGTACTCATCGGGTCTTATACCACAAACCAAGTTTTTCTTGGTGCAATAGTTCTTTTCTATCGATATCATTGTACTCCTTTATGTCTTTCGGCACCATTTGCCCAGTTTCTTCAAGCTTCTTCATAGGAACATGTGAACTATCACAGATGATGTCCCATAATTTTGAATCTTCAGCCATTATAAAATCATGCATGCGAGTCTTCCACCAGCCTTAGTACTGACCGTTGAATCTAGGAGGTCTGTAGGTTCATTGTCCTTCCTCAAAGTTGGGTGGGGAAGCCATTTAGATCCTTTATAGGTGTTAACCTTTTAGAAAGAACCACCTCTGATACCAATTGATAGCTTATATGAGTCCACCAAACTATAGAGTACCTGATCCTTTGTGAGTTCTACTAGGAATACTTATGAAGCAGTAAGTAAAAGAGATAAGAGATTTTTACATAGATAAATCCCACGCAAGGGGACAAAACCACGACCTACGCTTGTAGGCTTTTAACTTCACTAACTTGTAATCTCACTATTACAAGACACTTTGTAATAACTCTATTATAAAGATTTCAACTTGACTAACTTATGATACTCTTACCACAAGCCACTTTGTGACTCTCTAGTTACAAAGACTTTAAACTTATGACTAAACCTAGTCACACCATAAACTTAGAAAGTTTACGGATATTGGTTTTCCTAAAACATAGCTTCTAAGAAAGCAAGATAGGATGTACAATAAAGAACAAATAACAAGATTACAACTCAACTACGGATACACACAGACTCATTATAAAACTGATCCTTTAGTGGAGTTGTCTTCTTGTTCTTGACACACCAATGACTTCAATGCCAGATGAACACTTTAATGCTTAAGAGAATATCATTGAATGCACAACTGAATATCTTGTGCCTTGCACTAGGTTGTTATACTACAAAAGACATCACTATGGTGATGTCAATTCTTGGTATACGCTTCTTCCCAATGAGAAGTGACTGTCGCACTGTCTGCTGCACTGTCGCATGTACAGTTGCGGACAGTAACTTTTGTACAGTTGCGTTCGAGCTGTATAGTTGACTTGTACTTTTGTCAGAAAACCCTAAGGGACCATGTCCTTATTATGTTCCTCTTTGTAACAGTTGCGGACAATCACTTTCTGCTGTTATGCTCCAGCTGTACAGTTGACTTGTACTTCTATCGGAGAACTCTAAGGGACCAGGTCCCTGTTGTGTTCCTCCTTGTGGTTGTTCACTCATTTGCTGGAGATCAGACTGGACATTGTTCATTTGAAATATATACCAGGTGGGTTAGGGTCTCTATCTGGTTCTTGACAATAAGTTTGTTAGATCATCAAAACATAACAAACATAAGGCAAAGACATTAAAAACCCATCAGGACCGTTACGCCAGTTTGGAACTGAGTCGTTACAATGATTCAAGATATCATGGATACCTATTTGGCATCATCATGCGCACATTTCTCAGGCACCGTATCGTTTCCCATGCCCTTTCAATTTTTTGATTGGAGGCTCTTAAGTTTCCCGCTCGGGACATTCATGTTCCTATAAATAGGGGAACCCGTCATTCGATTGCTACACTTTGATTCTCCTGAGGAATTTTGCAAACTTGCACCCTCTTCAGTATTTTATACTTTCGATTTCGTACTTCTTCTTTCGTCATAATTTGACGCTACCATACTCTCTTTTCCTTCATCACTCTCGTTTATTTCGATCAAACTTAGACAAATGGCAAGTACTTCTTCCCAGACTGATAGATTCGTCAAAGCTCCGGTGCCGGAAAGTGAAGTACTTCCTTTTGGAGAGGGAGGGGGTTTTATAGAGGATGAGGAGGGTTCCGACAGTGGCTGAGATATTACCTCGTCCGAAAAAACAATGGACTGACTTTAATCTGAATTAGTCGGTACCAATAAAATTATTGTGCACATTGTTATTTGTGGTTAAATATTTTATTTTTTATTTTATAGCACTTTTATTTAGCCGATCTCTCGTTATTTTAAGTTTTTCTTTCGTAGTAGGGAATCAATATCGAATCCATACAGATATTAATTAACTATATTGACTTTCATATTTCGAATTGCATACTATTCTTTTTGAGATGATTAGAGTGATTACCTTTACGAAATTTTTAGATATAAACACACAGATTCACATGGACATTTTTCTTTTTTAACGTGGCAAGAACTATTGCACAAACTCTATACTACAGCGCCACATTATGGTAGGGTCCTTTATAGCAACCAATTGCCTAGCTAGAGTGCTGGAAGTGGGATTCGATCGAACCCAATAATTTTGATTCGAATTCTGTATTTATCTTAAAAATTTTATTGAATATACACAAATTAAATTATTAATATCGGACTCAGTAACATCAAATGATTAAAATCCCGAACCCATAATCTTGAAATCGTAACTCAGTATCTGATTTCAGTGCAAATACATAAATGGATGGCCCAAGCTGTAAGGGGAATGTGGCAAAGGGCTGTTACCACCTTCTATTGACATCACAAAGAGTCTTTTTTTTTTTCAAAACATGCATGATTTTGTCTTTTTATTGCAAAATGCTTGATGCTCTACAATTTCTTGTAAAGGTGGACCATGTATGAAGTTTCGCTATAATAATTCAGAATATAAAAAAATAAACACTACAGAAATAATTTAAAAAGATCATTGAATACAATTTTGTAGTTAAAGGGTATCAATTGACTGTCCTTAGACAAGGGTAGCTCCGCCAATATCTCAAGACAGCTCCCTCTATTACTCATCAATATATAAAAGCTATAAATAAGCCATCTTTTTTACTTAAAAACTTAACTCTTTCAGTTCTATTCTCTATTTTTTTTACTTAAAAACTTAACTCCTTTTTGCATCTTTTAGTTGCTGTAAGTGTCTATTATTTCGCATTCATCCATCAAAGAAAATGGAAAAGTCAAACAAAAAACATTAGTTAACATAGTGAGATTTCATCTTTTCTTTTTTTTGTTCTTCTCTTTAAAGTATGATGTATATTCGACCTTCAGAGCCTTGTTTTTCAAAGTAAATATTCTTGATCGAGAATAAGCAGTGATGAAAAGCTTTTTTTTTATTAAAAGAATTAAGCTTAATTTTAATATATACATGAAACTTTGTCACCCAATGAAAGAGAGAAACAAAGAATAAAGAAAGAAATTGATAGTTTATCATCAAAAAATTTTAATTTATCATCCGATATTTGGTACTCGCATCGGGGTGCCAACTAATCCGAATTCGCATAGCATAAAGCTCATTGTTGGGAAAGCGCTCCCAATCAAAACTTTTTCTATTTTTAGAGCTCGGACCTAATTTAAGGATGAAAATATTTCATCAATCACACCATAACTGTTGGCGCCATGCGGTAAGATTGGGAATATTAAAAGTGAGTTGCAACAACTAGTTAAATGTAAAGAGTTAGTGAGATGGAGCAAAGTGAACTGTCTGATCCAAAAAAATGGGTGGCCCCATGCAATATGTAGACAAAGGTTTAATTGAACATGGGTTGGCATGTGAAATTATAGACATATACCATGTGGATTAACCCTTTCAGTTTATCTGGCATTAGCTAAGCAAACCACCCAACTTCATTTTCATATTCATATTCATATTGTAAATAAATAAGAGGAAGAGTAATTTGCAATTCACACCTTCTTTATTCAGGTAAAGCCTACTATATGGAAATTCTTTTATAACAATAACTCATATTTGCTACTCCTTCTGTTTCAAAAAGATTGACAATGTTTCTTTATTAATCTGTTTTAAAAAATTGACACATTTTAATATTTCTTTAATAAAAAATATTTATAACCACACAAATACTATGACAGGTTTCATAACACAAGTTTCAAAAAATTTACAGCCACACAAATGCTATCACTTTTATTTTCTCAGTGTAAAAGAATTAATGAAGATGGTATTAATTATGTAATGTGACCCTAAAAGAATGAAAGGGTTGCATTAACATTATCTTCAATGTGCTGTAATTTCTAATCATAATGAAGTTTTTTTTTTTTTGCACAAATAGTCAGTTGGATTCAAAATTTATTTTATCTTCCCTCACATGAAAAAAGACATACTGGAGTTGCAAAAGATTAACAAACGAGTCCAACGACAGTTTCTTCATAAATAATTATATTATCATACCAAAAATAAATTTTACACCATACTAGTAAAAACTATTAAATGCATGATATACTTTCGCATTTTTCTTGTTCAATTATTGTTAGACTCGCTTCAATTAGGTGTATGATATAAGATCACGGATAATTTTTATTATTTGAGCTAATTTTTAGGATTGAGTTAGAGTAAGAACTTAATTTTGACAAAATATTAGCATCAATTTTTTTATTAGCGTCAAGTTTATCCTTGATTTTGAACAACCTAATATTCGGTAAAATATGTTATGTTACTTACGCTCCATATGACTAGTCCAGACTGCGGGACTCTTAATATAATTAGTTGCATTAATTAAGTGTAGAGGTGTTGTTAATTATGTAATGTTTGACAATATTAAAACTTCAACTAGCGGTTAATTTTGAAGAAGATTTAGGTCTCATGTTCAAGTTATGTATCCACGTTTCAGTTGCCTAGGTCTAGTGTGTAGATAATGTTATAATTTCTCGCATTGGTTGAGTGACAACGGACTTAAATTAGACTTAATTTCATCTTTTCAATAATTTCTAGCAGTTGCCTATTTTATTTATTTATTTATTTTTATATTTGTATTTCATGAGGCAGAACACTGCAAATCTCAATTCTAAGAGTACCAAATTACACAACTAATATAATTAAACAATAATAAATCAAATTCCCTGGGATATTAAGGAATATTAACGATTGGATTTAGTTTGGTTTTGTTAATCGAAAAATTAGAATATGAAAATATTTTAAAAGACAATTATGAGAAAATTGGTGTGTTTGGATTAGTTTTCGAGAAATTCCTTTTTTCTAAAGAACGTTTTGCATCGATTTTTTTAGAACTATTTTAAGTTTTTGAGAAAACCTACATTTTGATTGTTCTTCTTCTTCTCCGAAAAACCTACATTTTGATTGTTCTTCTTCTTCTCCGAAAAACATTTCGTTCTGCTTTCGCAAAAACCAAATTTAATTTTTAAAATAAATAACTTTTCTGTTTTTTGACAAACTTCTCTAAATCAAACCCTAGAAAAGTATACAACCTAATATCTAATTAAAGTACTAGCTAGGCTGGGGGTGTGAGTTGATTAGATAGATGATTAAACAATTATAGTGTGATTAGGAAGCTAGAGAAGCATGTGAAGAGATTTAATTGCAATCTAATTTTAGTTTTGTGAGACAAAGCTTTAATAACACACATGAAAAGATGTTGCTTAATATATTTAATAATCAAATCACGAAACTATTTAAACTTGCAATAGTCATAATTTAATCCACATGCCTTTGTTTACAGCATTTACACATGCCTCCGACTAAAGAGAATATACTGTCAAACATTTAAATCAAGATTTATGGAAAAGGTATTTCATTTATATTCCCTTATTATTTTCCCTTTCAGTAAAGGGATCAAAATTAATGGAATTCGATTCTTAGAACAATCAAGATATTTTGTGTGTATGTTCAGTTTTCTTTTCTTTAATATCTAATCCGGATTTTTTTTTTTTTTTTTTTTTTTTTTTTTTTTTTTTTTTTTTTTTTTTTTTTTTTTTTTTTTTTTTTTTTTTTTTTTTTTTTTTTTTTTTTTTTTTTTACTTTTTAACAAATTCTATACTTATTTCAGGAGTATGATCAGGTAAAAGTTTTGGATGCAAATTATAAGCGAGTGGTGTACAAATAAACAATAAATAAAATCATCAACTAATATGAAAATAGAGTATTGACTTGACGATCCCAAGAACACACACACACACAAAAGTGATCCTCAGAATGACAGAATACATGTGGAAGGTAAAGCATTAGCTATTCTGGACATAAAATAGTTCAATTCAGCTCAAGTGCAAGGATCTAAAGTTTTAGTTTTATGTAATTTATTCTCTCATATATTGTCAAACAACACTTAGAATCTCCTAGGCAATGTACGATATTAGAATTCCTCATTGGTGACATATTGAAAAATGTTTATCAGACCAAAAAAATAGCAAAAGGTTTATAATTTTGAGCACTAGTATGATCTTGATGGATTATATTCTATTTAACTTTTAGGAGAATTCCAAAAGACATCATATTTTCACAGGAAAAAGAAGCATATAACGGCTTTCTCCATAATTTTTTTAAAAAAAAGGCTATTGAAAGAAAATTATAATCCCCATGTGGGTGTAATATATTTCCTTTATGAAAACTAGAATCACGTTTTATTTTAACGAAACTCTCCCTCAACATTTCTCCTGATCCTTTTCCTTAGTATTTTTTTTTAACTGAATAGGCAGCGGGATGGGAAATGTCTTTGGCTGCTAGAAAGGCGTGGGAGAGGTGTTAGTAAACTGATTTGTAAAATATAAAATAACATAAACAGAAATATCGACGAAACAAAAATTAATTCGAGCCCACTGAATTCACAGTGTTTTTTTAAGAAATTTAATCCCCTCCTAGTACCCAAGGTTTTGGATTATTTCCTCTCAGGATAGAACGAATTACACACTGGAGTAGTGGTACTTCAAACCCTAATGTTTCAGTGAACACAAAGTTTGGTAGCAAATCATACTTACTGATGCTTTCTTTGAAGTTAAAACAACACAAAAGGAGGAGAAACTCAAAAAATCGTATTGAAATTCCGAGCAGAATGGACTTGTATTTATAGCCAATGTTGGGTTGAAATCTAAAGAGGTGCAACTCTTCAGAATGATTGTTTATGCAAAACGGTCACATCTTAAATGCCATAACATAAATGGTTATTTACTCAATAATAAAGAGGGAAAATTGAAGAGGGTAGTTTAATTTTCAGTTACACAACTGAAAAACGGAAACTGATTGGATTTAATATTAAAATTTTGTTATTAAAACGAATATTTAATAACATTTTTGTTAATATTTTACTATTAACAAATAAATTTGGTCCAAAAAATTAATCAATCAATCGATCATTTGACCAAAAATCCAAATCCAAATCAGCCGAAGCCGAGCCGAGCGAGCGACGACGATGATGGCGCGTGGCTTGCCTTCTTCTCAACTCTTTAAGAGCGAGAAGAAGAGAAATTGCTTATATACCCATAAAAAACCTATTCTTCTTCCAATATGGGACAATGTCCCTTTGCCAAGGAAGAGAAACTTAAAATTTCACTTAAAATTTTCATTTCCCTCTTTTTCCCATTCACCCTATTTTACGCCTCATTATACTTAAAATCTCCAACAATACCCCACATGAATGGGGAAAGGCTATATCACAGAAATATGCATAGAAAATCTGTGTGATTCGCAAACAAGGATTAATTGCATCTGGATAAGTAGGTTTCCCTTTTAACTTTCCGTAGTGAACTTATGTCGGATATACTCGATCAATCTGTAGATTTGATATCTTTGAACCGTCAAACTTTAGTGTGTTCCTAGACAACCATAAGTCACATAACCAACCCTTAACCGTCTTTGGTTCTCATTTTTGTGTTCGTTTCAGCCATGAATACCTCCTGGTTTCATAATTGCGTAGAGAACCAACCTTACAAAGTTCTCCTCGAAGCGGCTAACACTTCACACTTACATAGGTGATTCCTAAACGTGTCATCCCGTAGATACACTATTTGCTATATCCCGTATCAAATTTAGAAATCATTAAAAAGCCTTAATGCTTTATACTTGGTACTGAACATTGTCTCATCACGAGAATGGACCAAAAGTTTAGTTGACAATATTGAACCGTCATTAATGACTTTGTTTGATCTCATTGAACCTAGATCTTGGGACACTACTCAAAAACGGCCCATTTCCAACCGAAATTTCTGAAGGAAAAAAATAGTCGGAAACTTCTGACGGAATCGGTCGGAATATGCATAAAAATATATTTTTTAATTTATAATAATACTTAGGACTAATATCCGTCTATGTCCATCGTAAATTTTGGCGGAAAATTCCACGTCACTTTTAGCGACCAATTCGGTCGGAAATAATTTAAAAAAAAAGAAATTAAAAAAATACCGACCAATTCCGTCAAAAATATTTAGTAAAACGAGGTTGACTACTTTTTCACTATATATTTTAAATATGCATAAAAGCCTTCAAAATTGCATATATATGCATATATAAGCATGCACAAGGCTTTCATTATTTTTCTCATAATTTTAAGGGTTTAAATTGATTTATTTTCTCCCTTTTTATCCATAAAATCCCCAATAATTATTTCCAAAATTATTTCTTCGATAATTCATTTATTGAATTTCTATATTTATGCAAAAATATGACTAATATAATATATATATATATATTTAGTATTCTTAAAATTTAAATTACATATAATTGTAATGTTAGCCCATTTTAAGATATAATTATATTTTATACGCATAAAATTGGATCTTATATTTTTATATTGTTAATTATGTATTTTAAATAATCTTGGCACCTTAATTTTTTTTCCAAAAATTACCTATTAATTTTATAAATTAAATAGTGAAAAATTGGCTATTTAAATAACAACCAAATTTGGCTTTCAATTATAGCCAAAATTGGACCCCTTTCCAGCCTAATTTCACACCCAAATCACCCGACCCATACCCTATGAACCTTTACCCAAACCCAGAACCCACCTACCCATTTTAATCCTGATCGTTGATCTCCCAGATCAACGATCCAAATAATTTCATTCCTTTTTTTTAACTCTAATCGACCCCTAACCCTAAGTCATTTCTCCAAAGGCGCCGCCTTCAGATGCTCTCTCATCTCCACTCTTCTTTCAAACCTAACCCTAGACTCCTCCACTCACATCCTTCTCTGGTCATCTCTGACGACTATCTCTCAAACCCCAAGCCTCCAATGGGTCTCTCATCACCTTGCTCATCATCTCTAAGGCACTCAAGGGTCCTGAGCCATGTCGATTTGGACCTAGGATTTCTGATTCTGTTGTTCGAGGTTTCTTTGGTGTGATTTTGGGCAAAATCACACCATATGTGTTACGATTTATAAAGTTACAACAAGTTCTTTCGATTTCTACTTAGGTTTCCTTTTGAAACCCTAACTCTCTTCTGGATCTCTCACATCTATATTATTTTCATGCTTTAAGCCTGTTTCCTTCTATGATTTTCTTATTCTCGAGCTTTCTTCTAAATGATCCTTTATTCTAAAACCATTTTTACTTTCTTTGAAAACTAGGGTTTCTCGGAGTCCTTTCTACACCTATTTCAACCGATTTCATTATAATTAAACCTTCTTCCCTTGTTTATCTTGACCGATTCTATGTTCCTACTGCTTTTTAACTCAACTATGTAAAAATCCCTAACTTTTAAAGATTCTTCTTTACTTGTTTTTGTGTCTTAGAATTATTTTCTTTACTTGCTTTCGTGTGTTAGCTTGATTCTCTTTACTCTGCTTCTGTGTATTAGCATGATTTTCTTCACTTTGGTTCTATATGTTGGCATGATTTTCTTTGCCTTAGATCTGTGTGTTAGCGTGATTTTCTCTGACTTGGTCTCGTTAATCTCTCATGGTCACCATGCTTCGAATATGTCCTACTGAATCTTTAGCCTACTTATGACTGTGTTTGCTCATCTCTTATTTCTTTCTGCCTATATGACTGACCTTGCTTGTTTGCCACTTCTTTTCATTCGTCTCTATTTATATGTTTAAATATGCAAAATCATGACTCCCCATGATTGATTCTAATTTTCCTTTACTTTTGGTAATTTAAAGATTTTCCTTTAAAGCCCTAGAATTCTACTCATCTGTTTGAATTAATTGATTATTACCTTATTTACTATGGTACTTTGTTTTACTTAGTCTTTTCTTGATTGGATCTTTCTAAATTTGGTCCTAATTAATTACTTTATGCCTCATGAACTCTGATTCCTTTCCTTATTTAATCATGCAATGATTCTTATTCTTGCCTTATATGGTACTGAATCATCCAGTTTGATCTTAATTCCCTTAACTCAAGGAAAGTACTTCCTTGATTCTCTAATTGATTGATTCTGAGTTCTTAAATTAGTGTACTACTATGATTTTTACCTTATTCTATTACCTACTTTCAATTATAAATACCCTAAGTTTTTCTTTAACAAGACACGAACACTTGACTTTCAAAAACCCCTCTCTCATTTAAAATCTCTGTTCTCCTTTCTTCCTTGTGTTATTTCGCTACTATTAGCCGGCTACAAGCCAAGGCTAATCATATGTGCTCTTTGGTTCTTTCATTATGCTTACTTCTATCTTCACCGATATGTCCTAGTTTAATTTGAAGCCTCAATAATAACATGTTTCTCTTCTTGTTTAACTTTCTTTTATTTCTAGCCTGCTTTCACTTATGATTTTGTTGTGAAGTTTGTAGTTAGGCATGCTAGTATGACTCCCCTCCCTTTAAATTCATGTACTCCCTTGTGTGATTCAGCATGCCTAGACAACTGTTTTTAACCTACTGTATGCTTACCATTCTTATGAACCCCAAATCCCTATCCCCCCTATGTGCTTATATTCTTCCTGATTAGTTTGTGATTATGCCAGTTTTAGTCATTGCTGAGCATGTCCAAACCAGTCCAAATACCCTTGCCATGGTTATATGTTTGCAGTCAAATGTATGTGTATCCCTAAGCCCTTTGACCCCTTGTGTGACTATTGAACTCATTTGGATTATGTGTGTGATCTTATCCTAAGTTCCTGATCTGGTTTATCACTCCAACCTTTTCAAACTATCTCTATTGCTTTACTAACTGCTTTCTAACAGACTTTTAAGTCCAGTCTTTAATAAACTGCCTTCAACCTATATCCTGCACTTTCATTATACTCTTAGTTAATAAGTTCTTCCCCCTCTAGTATGTGTACTGCCTTGGGATCCTCTTGAGAACCCTTTGAACTCTGGCATACTGAGGCTGACATTTCCACACTACTCTGGCTTAATTCTTGGCTACTAAGTCTAGGTGTAAGCATTGCTCGGGGTCCTTGAGACCCTTAAGGAACTTTGATGCACCTAGACTCTGATTTATCTATGGAAATGAGGTTTGAAAGACCATTGGAGGCTTTGGAAAACTTGGGCTTGATTGTAGGCTCTCTATTTTCACTTATGTAATTCAGCTATTGGCTTGTAATAATTTGTAAACAGATATATATGGGGTATTTAGTAAAAAGGGTGGGTAGATGTATACCTTGTGGGATAATATGGGTGGAAATCCTGCTCTTAGGATTTATTTTAAAATCTGCCTGCTTCACTCAATAGAAAACATGTTTATATGGTTTTTATTCTTGTTGAATATGATGGCGTTTGAATAATAGAAACATGATTATAGGGTTCCACTTTTAATTTAATTTGCATCATAATAGAAATCATGCCTATAAGAACTTCACTTTTAATGTCATTCGCATCAGAATTAAACCATGTCCATAAATCCTGCATTTGTCATGTTAGAAACCATGTTTTCAGGTTTCAAGCCATCATGTTTTAAATTAGTTCAAGTATGATACCATGCCTATAGGATGTAATTACTATTTAGTAAGTTTTTCACATGTTACTGCAAATTGACTAAAACCAGTAATACGCATAGATGTCATGCCTATAGGGATTTCTATTCGCAATTATGTCTGAAAATCTAATTAGCCTAATAAATCAATTTCATCTCGCTTAGTTTACTTCTTAAAACTAGCTTTATTAAGCGATAACATTTCTAAAAGTAGTCCTTTCAAAATTGTTGTAACCTCGTTAGATATCCTCCCTATAGGTATTAAAAGGGTCTATTTCAAAAGTTGTTTGTTTCTACATTAACATGGACACGCTACTGCATATAGGCAAGCCTTAGGGCATTTTCAAAACATGCATTTCTCTGAAGCTGTTTCTGTCAATAAACGTCTCTGATTCTAATAAGCTTTTAAAGAAGAGGGCCTAGGCAACTAATAGTTTATGACTTTTGTATCTGAAAGTGGTTTGTTTCTGCATAATCACTTAGAAATCCTGCTTTAGGACTTTGATTAATAAAGACCTTACTAGTGTCTGAGTCGTGCCGCCTGTATGTTTGTTTGAGGAGGAATTTTGAGCCTTTTACTTTCTCTCAATATGTGAAAGCCCTAGATGTTTTTGACTGTCGCCTTAGATTTTTGCCTTTAAAACCTTAGGGGTACGTCTAGAACCATCTATAGGCAGAGGTCCTAACTCCCTCCGGGACTTTTAAGAAAGGACGGGTAGCAACACGCAATAGGAATTAATGACCAACACTCACTTTGCATGACCAATAAGGGGATGGGAAGGGTAGACATGGGATATAATGACTATGCGTTAATATCACTTGTAGCCCCTCATTGAGGAGTGTTTACCAGACATTGCGTGGGTTGATCCTATAGGATAAACAACCTAGGACCCCTCCTTACCCCAAATCCTTTCCTTATTTAAAACTTTGATTTATATAATTTGTTCAAACCTTTATTTCAGTACTTGACTTGTTCAATAAGCTTTACAACTTATTCGATTTAACTATTTGTATGGACTAATTTGTAAATGTAAGTTCGGTCGAGACCCAGAGTTGTGGACCAAGAGGGGTGCCTAACACCTTCCTCTCAAGGTTATCTCGAGCCCTTACCCTAATTTCTGGTAATGAAAACCAACCCAAGAGTTAATTGCTCTAGGTGCCCTAACGCACCATAATCCGTTAGGTGGTGAATCTTCAATTACCCAATTCCCAAGAGGAAACGAGTCATTACACCCCATAAATATCGAAACCCGGACTTTCTTTGCGGAGGAAAAAAAGGGGCGCAACAGCATGTCAACTCTGCTGGGGATATCTTTAGGCTCTTACCATAACAAACTTGTTTCTACAAATTAGTCCAAGCATGCTTATCCCATACCCTGCTCCCTTATCTAAATTTAACTGTTGTTTCTTTTAAGCATTTATGATTCTGAAAACTGACTTATCTCTTTGTTTTCCTTTTCTTGTAACTATCTTTTCAATTATTTAAATGTTGTATTTACTTTTCCTATGTGAAAATACTTGCCTACATATTATTAACTACTGCATAAATCATGCTCCACATCATATTCCACTCGTGCGTCTCAAATCCTCTAGCAACGCTTTAATGAGTGGTTGCGATCTTCCTATTTATTACCCTTAAATTCAGAAAGTCTTATTTGCAGTAAAACCAGTCGATCAATGGTGCAGTCAACGGTTCCGTGCCTTCTGCCTCAAGTTGTCCACTTTAGGGTACCAGTCTAAAACCCCATAGAAACCTTACTCTATTTAAATTGTACATGCATTATGGTCAAACCTAGTCGGACCATTTATATTGTCCACATAATGATCTTTCAAGATAAGCCTTATCCAAAGTCCACCGGATTTTTCATAATCCCAACAGAGGCAACCACATTATGTGCATTAATTTGGAGGACTAAATGCTAATATACTGATCATAATTGTATAAATAGTCGAGTCCGGTGGGGTTATGGCCTAACCCTTTTATTTTGCAGAAAATGAGGCACGAGGTCCCAAGATTCGATATGGTTTGATGGAATGTTGAGAGAGCTGAGGGAGGACATCTGGCCCGAGCCTACTTGCTGCTTGGACTGCGAGAGCTGGGAGATCTATTTGACGGAGTCCGGAAGATCAAATCTGGGGAAGGTCCTTCTGGTACCAAATAGATTGGATTTACTTGCTTTTCTTAATATCTAATAAGGCTGAGTGCCAATATTGACTTGTTTTACTATTATGTTAGTGTCGTTTTTGGACTCGTCTACTTTTGTGTTATGAAATGAGGCATTTATTGGCATTTGAAGTTATCCAATTTATTTGTCACTAGGACTAGCTCGGGCACAACGATACTCCCAAATTAGGATACGAGTTTATATTTCGCAATATGTGTTTAAATACTGCAAACATTTCAGAATCCCCACTAACTTGTTACCTTATGTTTTGTTTTTTTTATTCTTATCCCCATAGGTTGGTTCATCCATACTAGCCTCATCACCATATCATACCAGATCCAGAGGCCCTCCACCTCCTCCTCTTCTAAGCAACACAAAAAGTATCGGGAAAGCAAAGACGGACGACTTAAGTAGAATTCGAAAGAAAAACATTGAGAACACAGAGACCTCCGATGGCCGTAGTACTCCAGCCTCGAGTGACCTAGTTTTGAGATTTGAACAAAAGATACTACAACTGCAAGGAGAATTTGAGTAGGTCCGCAATTTGGCAAACTTGTCACTCACCCTCAATGTCCCTGATATCCACCAACAGAACGCAAAGAACCCAACACCTCATCAAAACACACAAAACCAACAACCGCAAAATCCTACCATACTAAATCAATACGCAACTCCACCACAAAATATCAATCCATTGCTGATACCAACTCCACCACAACAACCATTCCCGTACCCTCCAACCACCACTTACCACACTCCCTAAAATATACCACCAGTCATTCCATGTCCACAAAACTCCACCAATGACCATCATTATATCCAAGTTCCTGGCACCCATCAGAGCAACCCCATATACGTGGAAACTATACCGCATTCTACCCAGCCAATCACCTGTGCATCGGAACCCTCCGAAAAGGACCTGCTCATTAAGAACATGGCCGAAGAAATCAAGAAGTTAACAAGTCGAGTTCAAGGTGTTGAAGGTGATGGGGGAATAGAAGGTTTGAATTATAAAGATCTGTGCATACAACCCGATGTGGAATTGACAGAGGGGTACAAAGCTCCCAAGTTCGAAATTTTCGATGGTACAGGTGATCCCAGGGTTCACTTAAGGACTTATTGTGACAAGCTTGTGGGGGTTTGAAAATATGAAAATATTCGAATGAAGCTCTTTATGAGGAGTCTTACGGGGATGCGTTGTCTTGGTATATCAGCCAGAACACCAAGAAATAGTCCAGTTGGGTGAGCATAGTGTTAGATTTCATGGATCGGTTCAGGTTCAACATAGAAAACGCACCTGATGTCTTCTATTCAGAACCTTAAGAAGAAACCTACTGAGACTTTCCGCAAGTATGCTACTCATTGGAGGTCAAAAGCCGCCAAGGGCAGGCCCGCTTTGGACGAAGAACAGATGAATAAGTTCTTCGTCAGAGCATAGGATCCGCAATATTATGAAAGGTTGATGGTTATCGAAAATCACAAATTCTCTGATATCATCAAACTTGGGGAAACGATAGAGGAAGGAATCAAGAGAGGAATGGTAACGAATTTTGAGGCACTACAAGCCACGAACAAGGCACTCCAATCAGGGGTATGTCGAAGAAAAGGGAGGTTGGGGCAGTAATGGTGGCCCAAGGCCCAAAAACTACACTCACATACCAAACACCCCTACCCACATACCAAACACCTCCACCGACATACCAAGCACCTCCATCTACATACCAAGCATCTCTACCTACATACCAAGCATCACCATATACATATCAACCTTCATCTCCCAGATATTCTCAACCAGCCACTGTCCATCACATCTATAATTCCCAACCATCCCACTTCCAATCACTAACTAAATCGCCATAATTATCCGAGACCAAAATTTCGACCGCAAGCCACCCAAATAATACACCGCTATTGTTGAGCCCATCGACCAATTGTATGAAAGATTAAAGGCTGCAGGTTACGTCACTCCTATTCCCGATATGGCACTGGAAAATCCATCCCAAAGGGTCAATCCGAACAAAACCTATGCATACCACTCCGGCATGAAAGGGCACAACACTGCTGAGTGCCGAACATTGAAGGATAAAATACAGACACTCATTGACCACAAGGTCATACAAGCGAAGGAAGCCATACCTACTATTCGCAACAATCCCCTCCCTGATCATAGAGGTGACGTTGTACATGTTATAGAAACAAATGAAGAATGGGACCCCGACGGGTCAATCGGGCTTGTTCAAAAGGGCGATGACTTTAAGGTTGTAGTTACACTCACTACTATCGTGGTTCAGACTCAGGCACCTATTGACATTGAGGTAATTGCATCAGTTCCATTCGAGGTGGAAGTAGCTCCGCCCGCCAGCAACCTCTGCTCTATTTAAAGTAGAAGTGGTCACACCTTTTACTGTGACGGTGTCAACCACAACCCTATTCAACTCAAAGGAAATACCCTGGGATTATGTCGCTGAGGCTCGGCAAAAAGGGAAGGCTAAGATGGACAAATCTGACGCCGCACAAGGGATGACTAGAATTGGAAGAGTCTACACACCTGAACACCTGGGAGGTTCAAGTAAGGATGCCACAGCTAGGCAGCCTGTCATTGAGGCCGGACTGGATGATTTGTGGAGGAAAGTATAGGCGAAGGAGTATTCTATTGTTGATCATCTGAACAAAGTCCCTGTTCAGATATCTATCCTGTCACTACTACAAAATTCGGAGGCACACAAGAATGCAATGATGAAAGTACTGGGCGAGGCTTATGTACCCAATAATATCACTGGTGGAGAAATGGCCAACATGGTCGGTCAGGTATTGGAGAGGCATAAGATTATCTTCCACGAAGATGAGCTACTGCCCGAAGGTCTAAATCGTAATTGAGCATTTCATATTAAGGTACAATTTGAAGACAAGTTCATCGCCAGGGTCCTGGTTGATGGAGGTTCTTGTCTAAATATTTGTCCACTGGATACCCTAAAAAGGTTGGACAAATGTTTCCATGAAATACGGACCGGAAACATGAATGTGAAAGCTTTCGATAGGTCCTAGAGGTCCACGATCGGGGAGATCAACCTTTGCTTGCAGACGAGACCAACTTGGTTCGATGTTAAATTCCAAATGCTTGACATACCAGCCTTATATAATCTTTTTTTGGGCCGCCCATGGATCCATGCTGCTGGAGCCGTGCCCTCCACACTACATCAAGTCGTAAAGGGTTGGGAACAAAATAGAAAGCATACTAACATTGTCTGGATATGAACCCGGCAAAGGGTTGGGAAATAACCTCCAGGGTATCACCAAGCCGATATGACTAAAAAATCATGGTACCACATTTGGGCTCGGATACTAGTATACACTACAGGAGTACAAGGAATGGCTGCCTCCATGGCGTGGATAGTATTACCCTCTTGAGCAACCGATACCCTATTTGGAACAAGCTTTTCATCAGGCAGACACAATATGGGGAACTGCTGAAGAAGAAGCACTAGCTGAGCTAAAGGACATGTTTTTGAACGATGAGGATATGGACTGCAGTGCCATAATTGGCAAGGAGGGGGAGGAAAAAGGCCTCTCCATTCAGACTGTGGAAAAAGGAGTTGTTCTCAAAAACTAGACCGTCACACCATCCCGAGCCCGCCGAGTCCCTAGGTAGCTTGGCAGAATTTATAGCCGTTCTAGGCATTTAAAATTTCCAGCAATTTTGTTTTAAGATTTCTTTGTTTTAAATAAATGCTCGATTCACCGAGCTAAGCTTTGTTTGAACAATTTTCTCAGTTTTAATCAAATGTATTTATCCTTTATCATTATTCATTAATATTTTTATATTTTTTCCTACTACAGTGTTATTATTACTTTTCCTGATGAACCAGTGACTATGACATGTAATGAGGCAATGCAACATGAGAATAGTGACTCAGAGGAAGAAGATGAGATACCCATGGAAATTGTCAGGGAAGTTGAGAATTTTAAGAACAAGCCTAAATCCAACTTGGACGAAATAAAAGCGGTAAATTTGGGAGATGCTAAGACCGTCAAAGAGACCCGCATCAGCATTCATTTGTCACCAACAAAGAAGGAAGAGTACATCCATTTTCTAAAGGAGTATGAGGATATCTTCGCATAGTCGTATGACTATATGACCAGTTTGAGCACATCTGTAGTAGCTCACAAGTTGCCTACCAATCCTATGTGCCCTCCAGTCAAGCAGAAACTCAGAAAATTCAAACCAGACATGAGTTTGAAGATCAAGGAGGAAGTTACTAAGCAGATCAAAGCCAAAGTTCTCAGGGTGGTTGAGTAACTAACCTAGTTAGCTAACATCGTACCAGTTTCGAAGAAGAACGGGAAGGTCAGGGTATGTGTTGATTATTAGGATTTGAACAGAGCAAGTCCCAAGGACGATTTCCTACTACCAAAAATACACATCTTGATCAATAACTACGCCAAGCATGAACTCCAATCCTTTATGGATTGCTTCGCAGGTTATTACCAGATCTGGATGGATGAAGAAGATGCCGAGAAGAAAACCTTTATTATACCTTGGGGAGTATATTGTTACAAATTCGATCTGAAGAATGTTGGGGCCACTTGCATGAAAGCCATGAAAACCATTTTCCATGATATGATACTCAAAGAAATAGAGGTGTATGTGGACAACGTTATTATCAAATCCAAGAGAGACGCGGATCACATAGCGGATTTGAGGAAGTTCTTTGATAGGCTAAGGAGGTACAATTTGAAGTTGAACCCCAGCAAAGTGTGCATTTAGGGTTCCTGCAGGAAAGTTACTGGGATTCATTGTCATTCATTGAGGGATCGATCTTGATCTAACTAAATGTAAAGCTATTCGGGAATTGCCACCCCCAAAAGCAAGAAGGTCATCGCAGATTTTGTCAAGGATAAATTGTCTGCCGATTCGGAGTTCCTGAGTCCATTATCACTGACAACGCCGCCAACCTCAACAGTGATCTGATGAATGCTATATGTGAAACCTTCAAAATCAAGCACAAACATTCCACCGCCTACATACCTCAGATGAACGGATCCGTAGAAGCCGCCAACAAGAACATTAACAAGATACTAAGGAAAATGGTAGAGAATCACAAGCAGTGGCATAAAAAGTACCCTTTGCTCTTTTAGGGTACCACACCACAGTTTGCACGTTAACCAGGGCAACCCCTTACATGGTGGTTTATGGTACCGAGGCTGTCATTTCAGCCGAGGTAGAGATTCCTGCTTTAAGAGTCATATAGGAAGCTGAAATCAGCGATGCAGAATGGGTAAGAAGTCGCTATAAACGATTGGCCCTTATCGATGGAAAGAGGATGAATGCAGTATGCCATGGCCAACTCTATCAGAACAGAATGTCCAGAACTTTCAACAAAAGGGTCAAACCAAGGCAGTTCGCACCAGGACAGTTGGTATTGAAGAAGATTTTTCCATACTAAGATGAAGCTAAAGGGAAATTCTCTCCCAACTAGAAAGGTCCATATATGGTGCACAGAGTACTATCATGAAGAGCACTCATACTTGCAGAGATGGATGAAGAGATTTAACCAAAAATAATCAATTCAGACGCAATCAAGAGATACTATGCCTAGATTGTTTCACATTTATTTTCTGATGTAATTGAACTATGCTTGACCTAATTCCTATTTAAGAGGGGATACGTAGGTAGCCTTATAGGTTAGGTCATATCATAATAAAATTTTCATTTTTCCCCTGAATCAGAAACTGGGCTAAATTTTGAGGAGGGTCCTCAAAATTCCAGAGCAAGTCCAGCCAACGCCAATGCACGTTAGGAAGTCAGTAATCAGTCAAAACTGGGGCAGAATTTTGAGGAGGACCCTCAAAATTCCAACATAAGAGAGTTGCAATGCCTTTGGAATGTGTCACTTTCGCTAGTTCATCAAAAGTTAATCGATAAATCAATACGCTTCCAAAACAATCCTATTTTACCAATGAATGCATATTTTTCAAAAATTCTATTTTTTAACAATCAGGTGTTACCTAGGGGAACTCGAAGGGGGCTTCCAGATTGGAGCAAAGCAAGGCCGGCAGGCAAAGCAAGAACCAACCTCCCCTCATGAAACTTATGATTTTTCTTTGAGCGTAGGCACATTTGATGATAACATTCGTACACAAAGAAAATTCACCATCCATCCGACCGTTAGACGTTGAACCTATCCTAGCTAAGATACTCTACCCTTATCTACTATTTTCTCTTCGCATGAGTCTAATCCTTGACTCCATATTTTTATGAGTCTAATCTCTGACTCCATATTTTGAAGAGTCTAATCTCTAACTCCATATTTGCATGAGGCTAATCTCTGACTCCCTACCTGTATCAGTCTAATCTCTGACTCCCTACATGTATGAGTCTAAGACTTTACCCTACATTTGCATGAGTCTAATCCTTGACTCCATATTTGCATAGGACTAAGCCTTGTCCCGAATCGCGTATGAGGCTGAGCCTTGCATCCATATTTGCATAAGGCTAAGCATTGCCTTCCATTTCTATGGGACTAAGCCTTGTCCCGCATTTTACTTGAGGCTAAGCCATGCCTCCATATTTGCATAAGGCTAAGCATTGCCTTCCATTTGCATGGGACTAAGCCTTGTCCCAAATCTTGCATGAGGCTAAGCTCTACCTCTATATTTGCCTTCTCTTTGCATGAGACTAAGCTCTGTCTCCGATCTTGCATGATTGTAATTGACTCCACATTTGCATGAGTCTAATCCTTGATTCAATATTTGCATGGGACTAAGACTTATCCCGAATCGCGCATGAGGCTAAGCCATACCTCTACATTTTCATAAGGCTAAGCATTGCCTTCCATTTGCATGGGACTAAGCCCTGTCCCGCATTTTTCATGAGGCTTAGCCCTGCCTCCATATTTGTATAAGGTTAAGCATTGCCTTTCATTTGCGTGGGACTAAGCCCTGTCCCGAATCTTACATGAGGTTAAGCTCTACCTCTATATTTTCCTTCTATTTACATGAGACTAAGTTGTGTCTCCCATCTTGCATGAGTCTAATCCTTGACTCCATATTAGCATGAGTCTAATTTTTGACTCCATATTTGCATGAGTCTAATCTCTGACTCCATATTTGCATGAGTCTAATCTTTGAATCCACGCTTGCATGAGGCTAAGCCCTGTCTCCAACCTTGCATGAGTCTAAGCCCTGACTTCATATTTGCATAAGGCTAATCCTTGCCTCCTCATTTGCATCATGATAATCCTTACTTCCCCACTTGCACGGGACTAAACAGTGTCCCTCTTTGCACCGATGTTACTCTATTTTCCACTACCATCTACTAGTTTTCCAATCAGGCTAAGCTCTGCCCTCCATTTCGCAAGACTAAGCCTTGTCTTGTTACATCATATTACTATATATCATGGGCTGAAATATTGCCAATCTGTCCAAGGGAGTCATAGTCTAAAGGCACCATCCTCATAGCCTGAAGACACCATGCCATGGCCCGAGGATCTCTCAAATTTGCATATCATTATTCAAAGGAGTCATGGTTCGGAGGCAGTATTTTCATGGCCCGAGAATATCATTTCATGGAATGTGAATCCTTCATTAAACAATTTATGACTCAGGACGTCATGGTCCAAGTACATCATCTTTAACCATTTGAAGACAACCTTCACTGTCCAAAGGGAATTTGCATCATGTTTAAATTTTCACAAATATGTTTGTAGCATCTTTTATCTACAGGTAACCAATAAGCAACCGCTATCCTAGCAGGAGCAATCCCGCTCTAATTCCCTCCAACCGTCCCAAGCCTTGAACACTCATCGTAGTCACTTCCACATCTCGTGTCCATTCTTACAAAAATTTCGTCGGCATACTCCGCAGGTGAATCCAGAACTACATATGGCCTGATTCCTATAAAACCAGGGATATGTAGCCAAATCAGAAACCAGAGCTCGGCCTCTGTCTTTCAAAGCTTCACATCCGGTCAAAATTTGCCATCATTTCTTTACCCGAAAAATCTTTCATCCTTTTCGGGTAAAGAGGGGCTGCTGTTGATATCCAATTTTTCCCTATAAAAGCCTTAAAAATAGCATATATATATATATATATATATATATATATATATATATATAAGCATGCACAACATTTTCATTATTTTTCCTATAATATTAAGGGTTTAAATTGATTTATTTTCTCCCCTTTTATCCATAAAATCCCCAATAATTATTAATTAAAATTATTGTTTTGATAATTTATTTATTGGATTTCTATATTTATGCCAAAATATGGCGAATGTAATTTTTATATATTTTTGAAATTACATTTAGTATTTTTAAAAGCTAAATTGCATATAATTACAATATTAGCTCATTTTAAGATATAATTATATTTTATATGCATTGGATCGTGTATTTTACTTGTTAATTATGTATTTTAAATCATCTTCGCACCTTAATTTATTTTCTAGAAATTGCCTATTATTTTTTATAAATTAAATAGGAGAAAATTAGCTATTTAAATAACAACCAAAGTTTGCTTTCAATTATAGCCAAAATTGGACCCCTTTCCAATCCAATTTTACACCCAAATCACCTAACCCATACCCTATTAATCCTTACCCAAACCCGGAACCCACTTATCCGTTTTAATCCTGATCGTTGCTCTCCCAGATCAATGGTCCAAATAATTCCATTCCTTTTTTAACTCTAATCAACCCCTAACCCTAAGTCATTTCTCCAAAGGCTCCGCCTTCAGATGCTATCTCATCTCCACTCTTCTCTCAAACCTAACCCTAGAATCCTCCACTCACCTCCTTCTCCGGTCATGTCCGGTGACTATCTCTCAAACTCCAAGCCACCAATGGGTCTCTCATCACCTTTATCATCATCTCTAAGGCACTCTAGGGTCCTGGGCCACGTTGATTTAGACCTAGGGTATCTGATTCTATTTTCGAGGTTTATCTGGTGTGATTTTGGGCAAAATCACACCATATGTGTTACAATTTATGAAGTTACAACAGGTTATTTCGATTTCTACTTAGGTTTCCTTTTGAAACCCTAACTCTATTCTCTCTCTCAAATCTATATTATTTTCATGCTTTATGCATGTTTCCTTCTATGATTTGCCTATTCTCGAGCTTTCTTCTGAAGGATCCTTTATTCTAAAATCGTTTTTACTTTTTTTGAAAACTAGGGTTTTCTCGGAGTTCTTTCTACACATGTTTAACCCGATTTCTTTATTATTAAACCTTTTTCCCTTGTTTATCTTGACCGATTCTATGTTTCAACTGCTTTTTAACTCAACTCTATAAAAGCCCTAATTTTTAAAGATTTTTCTTTACTTGTTTATGTGTGTTAGCATGATTTTCTTTACTTGCTTCTGTGTGTTAGCTTGATTCTCTTTACTCTACTTCTGTGTGTTAGCATGATTTACTTCTCTTTTGTTCCAAATGTCGGCATGATTTTATTTGCCTTGGCTCTGTATGTTAGCATGATTTTCTCTGCCTTGGTCTCGTTAATCTCTCATGGTCACCATACTTCGAATATGTCTTGCTGAATCTTTAGACTACTTATATCATCTCTATATGACTGTGTTTGCTCATATCTTATTTCTTTCTACCTATATGATTGACCTTTCTACTTATATCACCTCTATATGACTGTGTTTGCTCATATCTTATTTCTTTCTGCCTATATGATTGACCTTTCTTGTTTGCCATTTCTGTTCATTCGTCTCTATCTATATGTTGAAATATGTAGAATCATGATTCCCCGTGATTGATTCTGATTTTCCTTAACTCTTGGTAATTGAAAGATTTTCCTTCAAAGCCCTAGAATTCTACTTGTCTGTTTGAATTAACTGATTTCATTACCTTATTTACTATATTTACTATGGCACTTTGTTTTACTTAGTCTTTCCTTGATTGGGTCTTTCTGAATTTGGTCATAATTGATTACTTTATGCCTAAGAAACTCTGACTCCTTTCCTTATTTAATCATGCAATGATTCTTATTCTTGCCTTATACGGTACTGAATCATCCCATTTGATCTTAATACCATTAACTCAAGGAAAGTACTTCCTTGATTCTCTAATTGATTGATTTTGAGTTCTTAAATTAGTGTACTACTATGATTTTTATCTTATTCTACTACCTACTTACAACTATAAATACCCTAAGTCTTTCATTAACAAGACACGCACACTTGGCTTTCAAAAAACCCTCTCTCATTTAAAATCTCTGCTCTCCCTTCTTCCTTGTGTTATTTCGCTACTATTAGTTACTATATGGACACGGTACTACATATAGGCAAGCCTTAGGGCATTTTCAAAACCTGCATTTCTCTGAAGCTATTTATGTCACTCAACGTCTCTAAGACTAAGCCTTGACTCCATATTTGCATGGGACTGACTTGTCCCGAATCACGCATGAGGCTAAGCCCTGCCTCCATATTTGCATAAGGCTAAGCATTGCCTTCCATTTGCATAGGACTAAGCCCTGTCCCGTATTTTGCATGAGGCTAAGACCTGCCTCCATATTTGCATAAGGCTAAACATTGCCTTTCTTGTACATGGGACTAAGGCATGTCCCGAATCTTGCATGAGGTTAAGCTCTACCTCTATATTTGCCTTCTCTTTGCATGAGACTAAGTTCTATGTCCCATCTTGCATGAGTCTAATCCTTGACTCCATATTTGCCTGAGTCTAATCCTTGACTCTATATTTGCATGAATCTAATCTCTGACTCCATATTTGCATGAGTCTAATCTTTGAATCCACGCTTGCATTAGACTAAGCCCTGTCTCCAACCTTGCATGAGTCTAAGCCCTGACTTTATATTTGCATAAGGCTAATCCTTGCCTCCTCATTTGCATCATGATAATCCTTGCTTCCCCACTTGCACGGGACTAAACAGTGTCCCTCTTGGCACCGATGTTGCTATATTTTCCACTACCACCTACTTGTTTTCTAATCGGGCTAAGCTCTGCCCTCCATTTCGCAAGACTAAGTCTTGTCTTGTTACATCATATTACTGTATATCATGAGTTGAAATATTGCCAATTGTGCTTTTAAAGAAGATCACCTAGACAACTAATAGGTTATGACTTCTATATCTGAAAGTGGTTTATTTCAGCATAATCACTTAGAAATACTGCTTTAGTACTTTGATTAATAAAGACCTTGTGTCTGAGTCGTGCTGCATGTATGTTTGTTTGAGGCGGAATTATGAGCCTTTTACTTGCTCCCATTATGTGAAAGTCCTAGATGCTTTTGATTGTCGCCTTAGATTTTAGCCTTTAAAACATTAGGGGTACGTCTAGAACCACCTATAGGCAGAGGTCCTAACTCCCTCTGGGACTATTAAGAAGGGACGGGTAGCAGCACGCAATAGGAATTGGTGACCAACACTCGCTTTGCATGATCAATAAGGGGATGGGAAGGGTAGACATGGGATATGATGACTATGTATTAATGTCACGTGTAGCCCCTCATTGAGGAGTGTTTACTGGACATTGCATGGGGTGATCCTATAGGATAAACAATCTAGGACCCCTCCTTACCCCAAATCCTTTCCTTATTTAAAACTTTGTTTTATATAATTTGTTCAAACCTTTATTTCACTACTTGACTTGTTCAATAAGCTTTGCAACTTATTCGATTCAACTATTTGTATGGACTAATTTGTAAATGTAAGTTCAGTTGAGACCCACAGTTGTGGACCAAGAAGGGTGCCTAATACCTCCCTCTCAAGATTATCTCGAGCCCTTAGCCTAATCTCTGGTAATGCAAACCAACCCAAGAGTTAATTGCTCTAGGTGCCCTAACACACCATAATTTGTTAGGTGCAAACTCTTTAACGAGTAATTACACCCCATAAATATCGAAACCCGGAGAAAACGGAGGAAAAAAGGGGCGCGACACCGACTTCATTTCTTTTCCTTTTCCTTTTTTTCTTCATTCTCTCTTCTCTCTCTCACTTAAACTTTCCACCACCTAAACCTGCCACTTCCATCAATGAGTAGCACTTGCCGGCGCCGCTGCAAGTCCGTCGAGATCCTCCATTTCCAGGTAAGTTTCCCTCCACCCAAACACTCCTTTGTTATAAGAATTTAAGGATTATTACAGATCTGCTGCTTTGTGTTTCATTTGTTAAAACAAAAAGTTAAGGCATGAAATTATACTTACGATGGTTCTGTAAGTATTATCATTGTTGAACTTGTTAATAGGTTCTTTGTTTTGTGAGATGAAGTGTACTTTTTGGTATTACATGTTCCAGTTGTTAATTAATGTGTTTTTCTTTTTAAAATTCAGTAAACAAATGAGAAGTGTTCTTTGGAATTATAGTTCCATTCCTAGGGATTGTTGAAGCCAGTGCATAGATATTATGTTACCTCTTTGGTTAATTGGTTCTAATTTTGTGCACTGCTCTAACTTAAGCCAATAATCATGATTAATTTTATCACAAACACAAATCATTATTCCAATAAAATGAGAAGCATTTTTGGGTGTCTCTGCAAACTCTGAACTCTGTCAAAAAAATTATCATATGTATCTTGGATCTTCCTTAGTTTCATAAACACACACTTATAGCCGCATATATTTTTTAAAAAAATATATTTTTCTTTTTATCTTTGAATTGAATTTATAATTTTGATTGACAATTGTACATGGACATCTGACCCTTAATTGGACAACGTTAGGGTTTGAGTGTTACTTCTATATTTTGTGTAGGGAATGATTGGTAGTACTATTGGTTTGACAATATTTTGATCTTACTCGGGATATTTATTCCATTATAATATTTTAACACTCTCTTGGTAAAGGTTTTACATATCTTGTCATTATATTTCGTTAAGATACTCTTATGCTTTTAAAGTCTGCAAATCCATAATGGTTTTCAATATGTTAATAATATATAATTGGAATTTGAAGAGCCTATATATTTTTTAAAGATGCAGACTCTAGTAGTCCTATCTATAGATAAGAATTTTTCTATTTCATATGTACTTTACTTTGGTTAACCTTCACCTTTATTTTCCTATTTAAGCCAAAAAAAATTCAAGAAATCAACCCCCCCCCCCAAATCTTGAAGTTCTTTATACTATTAATAACATTTCTCTTTGTTTATGGTACTGCATTTTTTTAAGTTCCATTAAAAGTGAAAGTACTAGCACAGTGTACAAAGTGTAAATATGTTGTGGATTTTGTTTTCTTCTATTTTGGAGGTGTTATCAAACTTGATTTATAATTTTTGAGTCAAAGCTATTGTCACTGATGATAATGTCATTAATTGGCGCTTCTGTTACATTTCCTCTTTACATTCTTTTAAAGTGGTAGATCTGAAGATTCTTGTGTTGAAAGTGATCTTGTTGAAACTCTTTAGACAGAAAGCTAACTGTCTTTTGGATCTTTCAGTTTTCAAGATTCTATCTGATCCTTTTGTTCTCCTCAATACCAAATAAAAACACTTCCATTTGTTAGCTACGATAATTTTTTTTGTTTGAGAAATAATTAATTAATTTAAATTATATAACATTTAAGAAGCTATTAAAAATAATTAGTATATTTAATGACTTATATTATTTATAATCGGGATTAATGTGAGATTTTAAGTGTTAAAAAATATTAATTTAAAGAATAAAATATATTAATTAAAGTGCTTTGACACAATGATATGCATATTTCTAAAAGGAACCTTAGAAAGAGTATAACTTTGTAACCAGTTTAAATAAATTAAATTATTTTAAATATCTCATTTATAGATTTCTATTTATGTAGACGGAATTTGTACATCGTAGATGGATGTATATTAAGAATCATCCTAATCGTGCGGGGTTGAGGGATGAATTTATTACTAAAGCTCAAACACTTGATGATTCTCTTATTGGAGGAAGTATTAGGTGTCATTGTGTGAAATGTAAATGTGTTAAGTTATTGAAATCAGACGAAGTTAAAGTCCATCTCTACAAGAAAAGGTTTGTAGAAAATTATTATATATGGACTGCTCACGGGGAGAATCATGCTAGTTTAGATGACGATAACTTTCATAATTCTTTTGGTGGTGAGGGTAACCCCATTGCGGAGCATAATGTTAAAAATTTTCAATACAATGAAATGATGAGGGATGCTTTTGAGATGTTTCCTGGATTTTAATCCGAACCAAATGATGAGGATAAGCGTTTCTATGAATAGTTACTAGAAGCTAGTCGCCCTATGTATGAAGGCCCAGTGCATTTCAAGTTGTCTGTACATGTTACTTTTTTATATTGCAGACAAGGTGTACATGGCATCCTCAGCATCAAAATGCAATAAATAGTATTTTCGAGAAGAAAACTTGTATAAGGACTAAAGATACTATGTGCGCTGCTCGGAATTCCGATAAAATGCCATATCGGTTAAGAGAAGATATTTGGGATAAATTTCTTGAGAAATGGAATACCCCAGAATGGAAGGCAAAACGTGAACAAGCAAAGGCAAACCATGCCTCTAAAGAAAGGTGGCTCGTTGCACACAGGAGGTTCGATTACTTTTGAAGCCCATAAACTAAGAATGGTAATTATTTATAAAAAAATTCTTAGTTTTACATATAGAATTTTACGTTTATAAAATCAAAATCATAATTTTTCTTATGAAGGAAAAGGAAAGAGGGCGAGATGTGAGTCACACTGAGCTCTTCAAGGAGTTGCATAAGAAAAAAAAGGATTGTACAAGAGAACACTGGATGGTGACGCGTGGGCACATACACATATGTAAAATTCTAACTTCATAATTATTTATGATTTATTAATATTAGTTTGTTTACATAATAGTTATGTTTTTCATTTTAGGAAGATTATCATAAAAGGTTGGAAGAATGACAACAAACTCAGCCTCCTTCAACTCAACCAAGACCTGATGATATGGTTTCATTGTGGACAGAGGCAGCGGATGGAGCAAACAAAGGCAGAGTCTACGGACTAGAAGTATGCCGACCTACAGGTCATCCAAACCCACTCTTAGCCAATTCTTCTTCTCCTCAAAATCAAGAACAGATGGAAGATATGAGAAACAAAATTCGTGAATTGAAGCAAAAATTGGACTCCCAATACGGAACATTTGTTAAGATGCAGAAATTCATGCGTAAACATGGGCATGATTTATCTGATAATGAGGATGAACAAACTGAATCTAATGTGTAGTAGTTTAGTTGTGATGTTTTGGTTGATTAGTAAACTTGATTGTGAGAGACAACTTTACGTATTGCTTTTAAACTTGAATGTGAGCTACTATTTGGATGTTTTTATGCCCAAAATTGTTAAGTTTAAAGGTTGGTATTGTTGGTTTAGAATTTATTAATATATTGTTAATTTAGATAGTGTTAATGTATAGTTGGTTCGTATTATTGTATTAGCGTATCATTAGTTTAGATTGTTGTTAATGTATTGTTGGTTGGTATTTTTTTATTTGTGATAGTTTGACAGGTGGTGTATCTCAAAATTGGGTAGAATTCTGCCCAGTTTATAAAATCTTCCGACTGAAACGGTCAGACAACTCCCCAGATTTAACCATAAATTCTAAGAGAGACTAACTGATTCAGTCAGAAATTATTAAAAATAATTAATATTCAAAAAAATTCGACGGATTCCGTCGAAAATTAAATAAAATTTAATTATTAATTATTAATTTCTGATAGATTCGGTCAAAAATTTAAAAAATAAATTAATATTCAATAGTTTTCGACTAATTTCGTCGGAAAATAAATAAAATTTAATTTTTAATTATTAATTTTCCTTGTATTATTACGATCGATTCAGTCGGTAAATTCTAACCGCTTTAGTCGGAAACGTGAATTATTTGGTAGTCTAACCTTTTCGACAGATTCGTTTGGAAATTATTTTCCGACCAACTTTTTTTCGACCGACCAATTTCGATGGGAAAGTAGTCGGAAATACATGATTTTCGACCAAATTCCGACCGTTTTGGCCATCAAAAATCTGCCATTTTCTAATAGTGGGATCTCCAGTCTTCTAGGTAGATTTACTGCCATTATAACTTGTTATCATCCATAGTCTTATTCCCCTTGATGATTTCTCAACTACCTCTCTAGTTAGGCCTTTTGTAAGTGGATCCGACACATTATCACTTGACTTTACATAGTCAATCGTGATAATTCCTTTAGAGAGTAATTGCCTAACGATTTTATGTCTTCGTCGTATATGACGAGATTTACCATTATACATAACGCTCTCAGCCCTTCCAATTGCCGCTTGACTATTACAATGTATGCATATTGGTGCCAACGGTTTGGGCCAAAATGGAATCTCTTCCAAGAAATTCTGGAGTCATTCAGCTTATTCACTGGCTTTATCTAAGGCTATGAACTCAACTTCCATTGTAGAGCGGGCAATACAAATTTGTTTGGACGACTTCCACGATACCGCTCCTCCACCAATAGTGAATTCATATCCACTTGTGGACTTCGAATCAGCTAAATCGGTGATCTAATTTGCATTACAGTATCCCTCAATCACCGCAGGATATTTACTATAGTGCAAAATAAAGCCCTGGGTATGTTCTAAATATCCCAAAACTAATTTCATTGTCATCCAATGAGATTGACTTGGATTTCTCATGTATCACTTATAGCACAAGCTATATCTGGTCTTGTACAATTTATGATGTACATTAAGTATCCCAACACACGAGCATAATCCAATTGTGATATACTTTGGCCTTTGTTCTTTGCTAATGCAAGATTCAAGTCAATTGGAGTCGTTACAACTTAACCCTAAGTGCTTGAATATTTCAAGTATTGTCATAATATAATGAGATTGTGACAATGCCAGACCTCGAGGAATCTTATGGATCTTAATCCCCAGAATTAAATCAGCAACTCCCAAGTCTTTCCTATCAAACTTGCTAGTTAGCATACGCTTAGTAGCATTTATGTTCGCAATGTCATTACTTATTATCAGCATATCGTCCACATAAAAGCAAACAATGACTATGTGATTTGGAATATTTTTAATGTACACACATTATCACATTCATTTATCGTAAAATTGTTTGACATCATTGTTTGGTCAAATTTCGCATGCCATTATTTGGGTTCTTGTTTTAGTCCATAAAGGGACTTAACAAGTCTACATACCTTCTTTTTTTTTTACATGAAACCACAAACCCTTCAAGTTGTTCCATGTAGATTTATTCCTCTGACTCTCCATTTAAGAAGGTTATCTTAACATTCATTTGATGAATTTCAAGACCATAAACTGCAGCTAATGCTACTAACGTTCGTATGGATGTAACTGGAGAGTATATATCAAAATAGTCAAGACCTTCTCGTTGTATATACTCTTTGACCACAAGTCTTGTATTATATTTATTAATAGTGCCATCATCTTTCATTTTTCTCTTAAAGATCTATTTAGAACCCAACGATTTATTTCCAGGAGGAAGATCAACCAATTCTTATGTATGGTTGTTCAATATGGATTCTATTTCACTATTGACTGCCGCTTTCCAAAACAATGATTCCGAAGAAGACATAGCTTCTTTAAATATTTGAGGCTCATTCTCCAATAAGAAGTCACAAAATCTAGTACAAATAAAGTAGACGTTCTTTGACGTTTACTACGTCTTGGATCCTCCTGATTAAATGTACTTTCTTTTGGTTCTTCCCGAGGTCGTTTAGATCCTTCACCAATCGACTCACATTCCTTTTTATATGGATATATATTTTCAAAGAACTCAGTATTATCTGATTCTATAACCGTATTATTATGAATGTCGGGATTTTCTAATTTTTGAACCAGAAAGCTATATGCTTTACTATCGGTCGCATATCCTATGAAAACACAATCTACGGTTTTTGGTCCTATTTTACCTTTTTGGGTTTAGGAACTTGCACTTTTGCCAAACACCCCCACACTTTATAATAATTCAAGTTAGGCTTATTTCCTTTCCATTTTTCATTATGAATGGATTGTATTTTTCTATGGGGTACTCGATTTAGTATTCGGTTAGCCGTAAGAACGACTTCCCCCCACAAGTTCTGCGGTAAACTAGAACTTATCAATAATGTGTTCATCATCTCCTTTAATGAACGGTTCTTTGTTTTCGCAATTCCATTGGATTGGGGCGTGTAAGGGGCCGTTAAATGATGAATAACTCCATATTCTAAATATATTTGTTCAAAAGGAGATTCATATTCACCACCCCTATCACTTTTTATTATTTTGATTTTCTTATTAAGTTGCATTTCAACTTCATCTTTGTATTGCCTGAATGTGCCTATTGCTTCATCTTTACTATTAAGTAAGTAAATGTAGCAATATCGAGTACTATCGTCAATAAAAGTTATGAAATACTTCTTTCTACTGCGAGATGGTATTGACTTCATGTTGCAAATGTCTGTGTGAATTAAGTCTAAAGGATTTTAATTCCTTTCAACTGACTTATAAATATGTTTAACATACTTACATTTCACACATATTTGACATTTTGATTTATCGCATTCAAACTTAGGCAATACTTCCAAGTTAATCATTTTCCACAATGTTTTATAACTAACATGACTCAAGCGTATATGCCATAATTCATTTGACTCAAGTAAGTAAGATGAAGCTGAAATTTTATTATTATTTTCAACAACCATTACATTCAGCTTGAAAAATCCCTCGGTTAGGTAACCTTTTCCTCCAAATATTTCGTTCTTACTTATTACAACCTTGTCGGAAACAAAAACATACTTAAAAGCATTCTTAACAAGAAGTCTAATGGAGACTAAATTCTTCCTAATCTCAGGAACATGAAGGACGTTATTTAAAGTCACCACCTTGCCATAAGTCATCTTCAAAAAGATCTTTCCACATCCTTCAATCTTGGCGGCTGCTTCATTTTCCATAGAAAGAGTCTCTTCAGGTCCAACAGGAGCATATGTTGCAAAGGCTTCCCTAACATCACAAACATGGCGAGTGCCTCCAGAATTAATCCACCACTCCTTAGGATTTTCCACCAGGTTGCATTCAGAAAGCATGGCACACAAGTCATCAACATCTTCATGCTTTTCAACCATGTTTGCTTGACCCTTCTTCTTGTCTTTCTTCGTTGCATGACACTCTGTAGATTTGTGCCCAGCTTTTCCACAGTTGTAGCAATTTCCGTTGAACCGCTTCTTGCTTGGGTTGCTTTTGGGTCAAGTGTCACGACCCCAAATATCGGTCGTGATAGCGCCTATCACATTACTAGGCAAGCCAGACCAACTATCAAATCACAACCCAATTTCATTTTAATAACTCATTTGTTAACACAGTTTAATTAACAAGCATCATAATAAGTGTTTAAAATAGCAAGGTAGATATGTGGAAGTCAACAAACACATGAAAGACTGCACATCCCACACTAATCTGGTGTCACGAGTCTAGAGCCTCTAATACAAGTCTAAACAACCTACTACATAAGTAATCTAGAAATGAGGAAAGGTAGTAAGATAGAAGGGAGAAATTAGGGCTGCGGACACCACGCAGCTACCTCGAAATCCCTGGCAAATGCTGGAAAACAACTAAAAGCTCTCACTCGGTCGCTCGGGCACCTGGATCTGTACACAAGGTGCAGAGAGTAACGTGAGTACTGTCAACGCCCCCTTTTTCTCATGAAATCGGGTTTACGACATTTAGGAGGACAACTCTATTCCCTTTTGGGATTTGGGTTTTTGGAATTGAAGAGTCGCCACCTAATGATTAAGTGCATTAGGACACAAAAAGAGTTTTTGAGTTGGAAAACCAGAGTTTGGGTAAGGGCTAGAAATTATCTCGAGGGGAAGGTGTTAGGCACCCCTAAAGATCCACTAGTGTGGTTCCCGACCATGTTATATTGTGACTTCATGCAATCAAATAAGCAATCAAAGATTCAGATATATCAACATTGGAAATAAGCTAAAAAACAACTTTGAAGATAAGTAGAAAAGGCAGAGATTTATGGAAAGATTTGAATAGTTTACAAGAGGAGATGAAAACAAACAAAAGGAAAGGGGTCCTAGGTTTATGATTAATATGGATTACGTCAATACAATACCCAGTAATTGCTCCTCTTAAGAGGGGCTACGTAAGGTATTATCGCACCAGTCATCATATCCATATTCTACCATTCCCACTCTGTAAAGGTTATTAAACGCGTGTGTTGTCACGAATACTCATGCTATTACCCGTCCCATCCTATAAGTCCTAGAGGAAATTTAGGACCACTCTTCCTACGTGGTAGGGACTAGGCTGAACCCTTAAGTTTAAAGGTAAAAATGCTAAACGACATACATAACAAATACGACTGCACATAAGGGGAACACTTAAAAACACGTAGAGGCTTATAGATCCACAAGTGAACACATAATTAGAACCTCTCAAACACATTTAAGGCCTCAAAACAAGAGTTTAAAAAAGCCAGAATGTTGAAGTACAACAGCGAGTTTCAATGAAAGCAGAAGCTTAATTAAAACTAGATTATTAATAAAAAAATGTTCGATTTTTAGAAATACGACTAGAGATAGTAGTAGGATTTAGAAGTATACAACTGTTGAATTAGCGAAAAAGAACCGTTAAAGCAAGGTTTAAAAAATTGAAGTAGTAACAGTGATCTAATAAGGCACTGGACGAGTAAAATAACATGATTCTGGGCAGAGGCTGGTAAGAATAAATAGGTGCACCATTTCAAAACCATTTCCAGGTGGGGCAAAGTTTTTAAGAAAATAGAGTGAAGTTCAGAGAATCAAAGCAAGAATGGGAACGGCAAAGTTGAAATTAAAAGAAGCTAGTTAGTCCTAAATTGGTAAAACACAATTAATCAATTCTTATTAGGCTTAAAGTTTGCCCAGGCGTCGTATACATTGTCTGATTATTTTAAGAGTGGACATGCATATTTGACTCTGATTTTTTTAAAAAAAAGGTTACGCACACAGTACTTGTATTATTTGATTAAGCATGCTAATAGGCATTTTTGACAATTGCATTCCAGGTAAGTATAAAACTCTAAGCAACAGGATGTCTAATGCACAGAAGAGTTCCTAAAACATGATCTCTACTATGACAATGCAGTAGTGACAATTTGTTTTGCTTATTGTTAATAATTAAGACTACGAAGTGAGTACGATAACATGCTGAGAATAAAAGTCCTAGAACGGGATTTCTAACATATGAAATGCATGTCCTAAGCAGGTTATCTATTGTGCAAATAGGTAAATAAAAACATATAAACATGTTTTTTACCCATAGAAATAAACATGCATAACCCTCCCCCATATTCACTATTTAGCTCCAATCATTCGTTACAAATTATTACAAACCAGTAGTATCTGAATTACAGTGATAAGGAACAAAATAAGAAGTTATTCTACAAGGAGCCTTCAATCAGGCCCAGTCTTGCAACCTCACTCCCTTCGAGTTTCACAGCCTTTGCCATGGTCTAGGTGCGGCAAAGCTCCCTAGGACCCATTGGGTCCTTGGCCAATACCAGCACCTAAACACTTAGAAGAGTGCAGGGCAAGTGCAGTGTGGAATACCAGCCTTATGTGTCAAAGTTCAGTGAGTACTCAGAGGTACCCAAAGCAATGCTCACACGAAGGGGGCAGAACCTATTCTCTAAGAGTAGTGGGAAGTGCAAGATGAAGTAGTTTAAAAGAGTTTTAAAAAAACAAGGGATTTGTTTTAAAAAGGAAAATAGCAGGAATAGTAATTCGACAGCACAGGATTGCATACAAGAGTCATGGGAAAGGGAGCAGATAGATCAGATAATGCTAAAAGAGATACAGAGATTTAATGAAGCATGACTACTCAGAATCAGAAGATTTAGGGGGACCAAGAATGGTCAAACTTAGGCATAATACTTAGACAGTAACAGGGGGACACTTATAACAGTTAAGATAGACAGCAGTTAGAAGCATACAAATCAATAATGACATATAAAGTGACCGGGGTCAGGGGAACTGGGAAATGGTAAAGTTTAGGCATGATAATGTATAGCAATAGGATGCATGCGTAGCAAGTAGAAGTTAGGGATAGACAGACTTAGCATGTAAATCAGAAAGTCATGGTAAAGTACTAAAACAAAAGAATCAATTGCATATTAAGCAGTAGAAGCATAAATAGAAGAAAATCAGGAAGATAATGAACTGAAACTAAAATAAACTCATTGGTTGGAGATTTGAATATTAATTAGGACATACCAGTAAGAGAGCAAAAGCAGGATGCTATCAATTAGAGAATCAGTTAGAGAATCAAACGAAACGATTCAGCACCATATAAGGCAAGAAGAAGGAGACAAGGTTCAGTATGCATATAGTAGTCAATTAGGACCAAATTAAGGAAAGGCTAAGTAAAATGAGGTACCATGGCAAATAAGGTAAAAAATCTGTTAATTTAAACAAGCGAGTAGAATTCTAGGGTTTTGAAAGAAAGTCTTTCAATTACCAACAATCAAGGAAAATTAGAATCAATCATGCGAGGTCATGATTCTGTATTCTTAACATATAAATAGAGTCGAATGAACAAGAGTAGCAAACAAAATTAGCCATATAGACAGAAGGGAACAAGAGATGAACAAACACAATCATTCAGAGATGGTGAAAATAGGCTAGCAGACAGAACCAAAGCAAAGGAGGTCAGGCTAACACACATAATCAAAATGAAGGAACATGCTAACTGTCACGACCCCAGTTCACCCTCCATGAACATGTCGTGATAGCGCCTAGTTCCTACAACTAGGTAAGCCTAACAATGCAGAAATTTAATATAACTTGCGGAATAATTAATTAAAACTGAACATATGTAAATTAATGACTGCATATAAGGCCGCTCAGCCTATACAACCCAAAAGAAATGTGGAAGACTACAACTTAATCCCAAAACCCGGAAACTCATGGGAACAACAAGCTAATAGAAACGTAAAATACTGCTCTAATTCTAGAATATCTAAACAACTGAGAGAAAGGAATAAACTAGATACTAAAGCTAGAACAGAATAGAGACTCCTGGCCTGCTGACGCGGCAGATATACCTCGAAGTTTCTGTATCACTCCTCGCCTCAATGATAGTGCGTCTGAGTAGAGGTACCTGGATAATCTGCACATGAAAAACATGCACAGAAGGGCATGAGTACACCACAGCGGTACTCAGTAAGTGCCAAGCCTAACCTCGGTTGGGTAGTGACGAGGAAGATCAGGGCCCTACTGAGATAAAACATAATAAATAATAAGATAATGGAAACAGTTTAAATAAAGTCTACAGCGAGAATCTAAACCAGATAAATAAGGAAGAACAGTAATAGAAAGCAAAGGTAACAATACAAGGAATACTATTCTCAACAAGGAATAATAGCCGGGGATCTCTTGGTATCCTCACCATATGCATCGGGGATCTCTTGGTATCCCAAGGATCACTTGGTATACTCATCATATACACCAGGAATCTCTTGGTATCCCGAGGATCTCTTGGTATCCTCATCATATACACTGGGGATCTCTTGGTATCCTCAATAAGAAAGCAGGGGATGTCTTGGTATCCCAATATACAGAAATACATGTGCCGGGGATCTTTTGGTATCCCACACCCTCAATCCAGAATATATAAAGTACAGAGGGATCTCCCGGGAAGCCATCCCGTAGTCCCAAATTAAACACACAACAATAATAACTCAAAATCCAATAATAAATGCTAAAATCAGTACAAATAATAGAAATTTCTATCCTACATGCTTCACAGAATACAAATTGTACAGTTAAATGATTAATCAAGTAAGTCAGCTAAACATGCTTCTCTAAGCTAGCACTGGTTTAAACTTACAGTCTAAAATGAACAAGTAAACAGAAATTCTCAATTTAAATACTTCAAGTTGAAACGGGTTTACAACAATTAGCTCAAGTATGCGCTCGTCACCTCACGTACGAGACATTCAAATATTCAAAGATCATGTCCGAAGGGGAAAAGGTCCCCCACACAAGGTTAGACAAGCCACTTACCTCGAACCGGCTCAATATCACTAGGAACCACACCCTTGACACGAGTATCCGACTTCAAATGGCCCAAATCTATTCAATTCAATTACATATAGTAAATAATACTGCAAACAACTGATTACATTATTAAAATTAAAGCTAGGGCGCAAAAATAGGTAAAATGACTAAAATGCCCTTCTAGCCAATGCCTCGAAATCGAATAATTTTCACATTTTCAGAACCCTCGTACTCTCACGAGTCCAACCATATAGAAATCTCCCAAATTGGAGGTCAATTGCTCGCTCAAAACCCAATAGTTTGGTTCTAAGAAGTTTTAACCAAATTCTTCAAGTTTTAACCCCAAATTCAAATTTTTAATGATGGATTTAACTACAAAATGATGAAATATAACTAGAAATATAACTAGAAGGGGTTAAAGAAACGTTACCCACTAATTTACTCTTCAAAACCCTCTGAAAAATCGCCTTTACCCGAGCTCAAATTGAGTTTTCTAACTTATGAAATCAAAACCCTCGAATTTCTATATCTGCATAGTTATTTCCGCTTCTGCGGACAAGGGACCGCTTCTGCAGTCCCGCTTATGCGGAAAATCAACCACTTCAGTGGTTTTCACTTAAGGGACCAAATTTTGCTCCTGCGGATACACAACCGCTCCTGCGGTACAGCTTATGCGGAATATTGACCGCTTCTGCGGTTTCTAAGAAGGCGAGCCAATCTTGCTTTTGCAATGACCAAGGCCACTTCTGCGACTATGCTTCTGCGGTTCCCAAGCCATCAAAGCAAAAAGATACCAGAAGCAGCAGAGCTGCTACTTCTCAACTTCAAATATTTTCCGTTAACCTCCCGAATTCATCCCAAGGCCCCTGGGACCTCGACCAAAAACACCAATACCACCTAATACCTTATTCAAACTTGTACCAATCTTGAAAACACTTAAAACAAGACCGAAAACCCGATTTAATCAATGATTCAATCCTAAGAACCTCAAATTTCTTCCAAATACGCTTTGGATCAAAAACCTAACCAAAACCCGTCCGTATGACCTGAAATTTTGCACATACATTCCAAATGACATGACAGAGCTACTGCAACTTCTAGAATTCCATTCCGACCCTCGGATCAAAAACTCACTATCGGACCGGAAACTTTAAAATTACAAACTTTGGCATTTCAAGCCTAAATGACCTACGAGCTTCCAAAATATATTCCGAACATGCTCCCAGCCCCAGAATCACCTAAAAGAGCTAACGTAACCATCGAATTTCCATTCCGAGATCGTCTTCACACTATCCCGATTACGGACCATTTTTTAACACTTAAGCTCTCATTTAGGGACTAAGTATACCAAAACACTCCGAATCCTAACACCGAAAGTCCCGGCAAAACAAAATAGCATAAATAAACTTAGGGGAAGCAATTAATGGGGGATCGGGGCGTAAATTCCAAAAACGACCGGCTGGGTCGTTACATCCTCCTACACTTAAACATTCGTTCGTCCTCGAACGAGCATAGAGAACATACCTGAAGTAGTGAAAAGATGAGGGTACTGGTTGCGCATATCCTGCTCGATCTCCGAAGTCACCTCCTCGGTCGGCTGACCCCGCCACTAAACCTTCACTAAAACTACGCTCTTTGACCTCAACTTTCTGACTTGCATGTCCAATATAGCCATTGGCTCCTCTACATAGGATAGATCCTTGTCCAATTGGATTGAACTGAAATCCAACACGTGCGATGGGTCACCATGATATCTCCAGAGCATCGAAACATGGAATACCAGGTGAACTCCGGCTAAGCTGGGAGGTAAGGCAAGCTCATACCTCAACTCGCCTCAAATCTCAAAAGGGCCAATAAACCTCGGACTCAGCTTTCCTTTCTTCCCAAACCTCATGACGCCTTTCATAGGCGAGACCCGAAGCAGAACCCGCTCACCAACCATATATGAAACATCACGAACCTTCATGTCTGTGTAACTCTTCTATCTGGACTGGGCTGTACGGAGTCTATCCTGAATCACCTTAACCTTCTCCAATGCATCCTGAACCATCTCTGTTCCCAATAGCCTGGCCTCACCTGACTCAAACCAACCCACCGGAGATCTACACCTCCTACTATATAAAGCCTCATACTGCGCCATCTGAATGTTGGACTGATAACTGTTGTTATAAGCAAACTCCGCCAATGGAAAGAAATGATACCAAGACCCTCCAAACTCAATCACACACGCACGGAGCATATCCTCAAGAATTTGAATAGTGCACTCAGACTGTCCGTCCGTCTGGGGTGAAATGCTATGCTCAACTCCACCCGAGTACCTAACTCCTGCTGCACGGCTCTCCAGAACCGTAATGTAAACTGAGTACCTCTGTCTGAAATGATAGAAACTAGAATACCATACAAACAAACGATCTCCCTAATATAAATCTCTTCCAACCGCTCCGATGAATAAGTGGTACACACAGGAATGAAATGGGCAGACTTGGTCAGCCGATCCAAGGTCCGTGGGAGTCCAGATACAAAGTCCATGGTGATACGCTCCTATTTCCACTCTAGAATCTCAATCTGCTGAAGCAACCCACCCCGATACTGGTTCTCATAATTCATCTGCTGGCAATTGAGGCATCTAGACACATAACCAACTATATCCTTCTTCATCCGCCTCCACCAATAGTGCTGCTTCAAATCCTAATACATCTTCGCGGCACCCGGATGGATGGAATACCGCGAACTATGGGCCTCTACTAGAATCAACTCTCAAAGACCATCAACATTGGGCACACAAATCCAGCCCTGCATCTTCAATACTGCATCATCCCCGATGGTCACATCTCTGGTATCACCACGATGGACCCTATCCTGAAGGACAAGTAAATAAGGGTCATCGTACTGCCCCTCCCTGATACAATCAAATAGGGAAGATCGGGAAACCACACAGGCTAGAACCCGACTGGGCTCCGAGAGATCCAATCTCACGAACTAAATGGCTAGGGCCTAAAGATCCATCGCCATCGGCCTCTCTGAAGCTGGTAAATATGCCAAACTACCCAAACTCTCTACCCGGTGACTCAAGGCATCTGCCACCACATTGGCCTTGCCCGGGTGGTACAGGATGGTGATATCATAGTCCTTCAACAACACTAACCATCTCCTCTGACGCATATTCAGGTCCTTCTGCTTGAGTAAGTGCTACATACTCCGATGGTCAGTATAGATCTCACAAGGCACCCTGTAAAAATAATGATGCCGGATCTTCAAGGCATGAACAATAGTAGCTAGCTCAAGGTTGTGGACAGGGTAATTCTATTCATATATCTTCAATTGTCTGGATGCGTAGGCAATCACCCTACCATCCTGCAGCAACACCGCTCCAAGGCCAACTCTCGAGGCGTCATAATAGACAGTATAATACCCCGAACCAGTAGGCAACATCAAGATAAGGGATGTAGTCAAAGCTGTCTTAAGCTTCTGAAAGCTCGCCTCACACTCCTCTGTCCACTAAATTGGGGCACCCTTCTGGGTCAATCTAGTTATAGGGGCAGCAATTGATGAAAATCCCTCCACAAAACGACGGTAGTAACCCGCCAAGCCAAGGAAGCTGCAAATCTCGGTAGCTGAGGGCGGCCTGGGCCAACTCTACATGGCCTCTACCTTCCTCGGATCCAACCGAATACCCTCACTAGAAATCACAGAGCCAAAGAGGGCCACCAAACTCAGCCAAAACTCACATTTTGAGAACTTTCCATATAACTTCTTCTCCCTCAAGCTCTGAAGCGCGGTCCTCAGGTGCTGCTCATGATCTTCCCAACTCCGGGAATACACCAGAATATCATCAATAAAAACAATCATGAACGAGTCAAGATATGTCCTGAACACACTGTGCATCAAATGCGTGAAAGCTGCAGGGGCATTGGTCAGCCCAAATGACATAACAAGGAACTCATAATGACCATACCAAGTCCTGAAAGCAGTCTTCGGGATATCTGGCTCCCGAATCTTCAACTGATGCTAACCTGAGCGCAAATCAATCTTAGAAAACACATGTGCGCCCTGAAGCTGGTCAAACAGATCATCTATACGAGGAAAAGGATAACGGTTCTTCACTGTAACCATCTTCAATTGACGATAATCAATGCACATACGCATAGAACCATCCTTCTTCTTCACAAACCAGACAGGAGCACCCCACGGTGATACACTGGGTCGAATAAAACCCTTACCAAGCAATTCCTGCAATTGATCATTCAACTCCTTCAACTCAGGAGGAGCCATGTGATACGGAGGAATGGAAATGGGATGAGTGACCAGCAACATATCAATGCCAAAATCAATGTCTCTATCGGCGGCATGCATGGAAGATCAGCTGGAAACACATCGGGGTAATCCCGTACCACTGGAACTAAATCAACAGAAGGGGTATCATCACTAACATCTCTCACATAAGCCACATACACAGCAAACCCCTTCTTAACCATGCGCTGAGCTTTAAGAAAAGAGATAACTCTATTGGAAGTGTGATCTAAAGTACCACTCCACTCAATACGCAAAATACCTGGCATGGCCAGCGACGGTCTTGGCGTGACAATCAAGAATAGCATAATGGGGCGACAACCAGTCCATGCCAAGAATAATATCAAAGTCAACCATACCGAGTAACAATAAATCTGCTCTGGTCTCAAAACCATGAATAGTAACCAAACATGATCGATAAACGCGGTCTACAGCAAGAGAATCTCCCACAGGAGTAAAAACATAAACGGGGGCACTCAAAGAATCCCGAGGCACACCCAAATGTGGAGCAAAATAAGAAAACACATAAGAATAATTAGAGTCTGGATCGAATAGAACCGTTGCCTCTCTGTGACAAACCAGTATAATACCTATGATGACGGAATCAGAGGCAACAGCCTCAATGCGAGAAGGAATACAATAATATCTAGCCCGAGCCCTCTCTCGAGGAAGACCTCTATCTCCCCGACCTCTGCCCCTAGCTGGCTGGGCAGGTAGGGCAGCAGCTGGAGCTGTGACCATGGCCTGAGAACATTGAGGAGCACACTATGGCTGAGCAGTCTGTGGAGGTGCACTCCTCCCAAGTCTAGGGCAATCACTCACCACATGACAGGTGTCACCACACTCATAACAAGCTTTGGGAGGACGTGGTGGATATGACTGACTAGGGCTAAGCCTGCTGGACTGACCTCTGGAAGCACCCCGCGCTAGAGGCACGCTAGAAACTAGAGGTGCATAGTAAGGCTCCTGAGGTATAGGCGGAGCTAGGGTACTGCCGGCTGCTGGTAAAGTTGAATGTACAGGGCAACCCGAATTACCTCTACCATAAGGACCTGTTGATGGGGTACAAGCACCAGAGTAGTGGCCCGACTATCGAGACCTCTTGGCCTCCCTCTCTCCTTGATCCCTGGCGAGCATACCCTCAATCCTCCTAGCAATGCTCACTACCTGCTGATAAGGAATATCCATCTCCAACTCTCGAGCCATGCTAGATCTGATGGGCGGAATAAGGCCCTCAATGAACCTGTGAACCCTGGAATTGTGGCAACCAAAGCCGGTGCATGCCTGGCCAACCTGGTATAACAGATGGCATACTCTGAGACTGTCATAGCACCCTGGCACAAATGCTCAAACTCTGCGCACCATGCATCCCTAAGACTCTCGGGAACAAACTCTCTCATAAACATGTCTAAGAACTGGGTCCAAGTCAGTGAAGCAGCCTCGACTGGACTGTCTAACTTATAAGTATGCCACCAATCATAGGCGGCTCCCCAAAGCTGAAAAGCAGTGAAAGAAACCCCACTGGACTCCACTATGCCCATAGTGCAAAAAATACGATGACACTCCTCCAAAAATCCCAAGGCATCATCTGATGCTAGTCCATTGAACACTGAAGGATCATATTTCTTGAACATCTCAAGTCTACATTGCTCATCCTCTGAAGTAGCTGATCCATCCTCGGGCTAACTAGTGCTGCAGGCGGTGCTGGAATAATCTCCAGAGCCTGCTCAACCTATACTCACTCCTCAGGAGTGCGGACGGTGAGAGTCTGTGCTTCTCCCCCAGCCTGGGACGTGGCTGCAGCAAGGGGAAGCAACCCTGCCTGAGCCAAAGTGGTGTACATACTCATGAACTGAGCTAAAGTCTCCTGGAGCGCTAGAGTAGTAGTGGCAGTAGTAGGTGTGCTAGGTGCCTGGGCTCCGGCTGGATCTGCAAGTGGTAACTCGGCAGCAGTTCATGCAGGTGCTCTGGCTGCACCGCGTGCACGTCCTTGACCTCTATCCCGGCCCCGGCCCCGGCCCCGACCCCGGCCCCGACCCCGACCTCGGCCCCAGCCTTTGATGGCTGTAGCAGGGGGCACGGGTGTCTGGTCATCTCGTATAGCACGTGTCCTCACCATCTTTGAGAGAATAGAAGATAGAAGTTTAGAATTGATGTCAAAAATATCGCACGACGAGGAATTCAAATTGAATGAAGATTTTTCCTAAACAGCTATATAGCCTCTCGTAGATAAATACAAACGTCTCTGTACCGATCGGCGAGACAAAAATAAATCGGCCTGTGTTCCGTGACTCCTATGGACCTAGAGCTCTGATACCAACTTGTCACGACCCCAGTTCACCCTCCATGAACATGCCGCGATAGCACCTAGTTCCTATAACTAGGTAAGCCTAACAATGCAGAAATTTAATATAACTTGCGAAATAATTAACTAAAACTGAACATATGTAAATTAATGACTGCATATAAGGCCGCTTAGCCTATACAACCCAAAAGAAATGCATAAGTCTACAACTCAATCCCAAAACCCGGAAACTCACGGGAACAACAGGCTAATAGAAACGTAAAACACTGCTCTAACTCCAGAATATCTAAACAACTGAGAGAAAGGAATAAACTAGATACTAAAGTTGGAACAGAATAGAGACTCCTGGCCTACGGACGCGGCAGATATACCTCGAAGTCTCCGTATAACTCCTCGCCTCAATGATAGTGCGCCTGAGTAGAGATACCTGGATAATCTGCACATGAAAAACATGCGCAGAAGGGCATGAGTACACCACAGTGGTACTCAGTAAGTGCCAAGCCTAACCTCGGTTGGGTAGTGACGAGGAAGGTCAGGTCCCTACTGAGATAAAACATAATAAATAATAAGATAACGAAAATAGTTTAAATAAAGTCTACATAGAGAATCTAAACCAGATAAATAAGGAAGAACAGTAATAGAAAGCAAATGTAACAATACAAGGAATACTTCTCTCAACAAGGAATAATAGTCGGGCATCTCTTGGTATCCCCAGGATATCTTCGTATCCTCACCATATCCACCGGGGATCTCTTGGTATCCCCAGGATATCTTCGTATCCTCACCATATCCACCGGGGATCTCTTGGTATCCCGAGGATCTCTTGGTATCCTCATCATATACACCGGGGATATCTTGGTATCCCGAGGATCTCTTGGTATCCTCATCATATACACTGGGGATCTCTTGGTATCCCGAGGATATCTTGGTATCCTCATCATATACACTGGGGATCTCTTGGTATCCCGAGGATATCTTGGTATCCTCATCATATACACTGGAGATCTCTTGGTATCCCGAGGATCTCTTGGTATCCCGAGGATCTCTTGGTATCCTTAATAAGAAAGCCGGGGATCTCTTGGTATCCTAATATACAGAAATACATGTGTCGGGGATCTCTTGGTATACCGCACCCTCAATCCAGAATATATCAAGTACAGGGGGATCTCCCGGGAAGCCGTCCCGTAGTCCCAAATTAAACACACAACAACAACAACTCAAAATCTCAAAATAAATGCTATAATCAGTACAAGTAATAGAAATTTCTAGCCTACATGCTTCATAGAATACAAATTGTACAGTAAAACAATTAAGCAAGTAAGTCAGCTAAACATGCTTCTCTAAGCTAGCACAGGTTTAAACTTACAGACTAAAATGAACAAGTAAACAGAAATTCTCAATTTAAATACTTCAAGTAGAAACGGGTTTACGATAATTAGCTCAAGTATGCGCTCGTCACCTCACGTACTAGACGTTCAAATATTCAAAGATCATGTCCTAAGGGGAAATGGTCCCCCACACAAGGTTAGACAAGCCACTTACCTCGAACCGGCTCAATATTACTAGGAACCACGCCCTTTCCACGAGTATCCGACTCCAAATGGCCCAAATCTATTCAATTCAATTACATATCATAAATAATACTACAAATAACTGATTCCATTATTAAAATAAAAGCTAGGGCGCAAAAATAGGTAAAATAACCAAAACGCCCTTTTGGCCAATGCCTCAAAATCGAATAATTTTCACATTTTCAGAACCCCCGTACTCTCACGAGTCCAACCATATAGAAATCTCCCAAATCGGAGGTCAATTGCGCACTCAAAATCCAATAGTTTGGTCTAAGAAGTTTTAACCAAATTCTTCAAGTTTTAACCCCAAATTCAAATATTTAATGATGGATTTAACTACAAAATGATGAAATATAACTAGAAGGGGTTAAAGAAACGTTACCCACTAATTTCCTCTTCAAAACCCTCTGAAAAATTGCCTTTATCTGAGCTCAAATTGAGTTTTCTAACTTATGAAATCAAAACCCTCGAATTTCTATATCTGTACAGTCATTTCCACTACTACGGACGCTTATGAGGAAAATCAACCGCTTCTGCGGTTTTCACTTAAGGGACCAAATTCTGCTTCTGCGGATACACAACTTCTCATGCGGTACCGCTTATGCGAAATATTGACCGCTTCTGCGGTTCCTGAGGGGGGAGCCAATCTCGCTTCTGCGATGACCAAGGCCGCTTCTGCAACTCTGCTTCTGCGGTTCCTAAGCCGCAGAAGCGAAAAGATACCAGAAGCAGCAGAGCTGCTACTTCTCAACTTCCAAAATTTTCTGTTAACCTCCCGAATTCATCCCGAAGCTCCCAGGACCTCGACCAAAAACACCAATACCACCTAATACCTAATTCAAACTTGTACCAATCTTGAAAACACCTAAATACAATACCGGAAATCTGATTTAATCAATGATTCTAGCCTTAGAACCTCAAATTTCTTCCAAATACGCTTTCGATCAAAAACCTAACCAAAACCCGTCCGGATAACCTGAAATTTTGCACACACATTCCAAATGACATGACAGAGCTACTGTAATTTCTGGAATTCCATTCCGACCCTCGGATCAAAAACTCACTATCGGACCGGAAACTTCAAAATTACAAACTTCGGCATTTCAAGCCTAAATGAGCTACGAGCTTCCAAAATATATTTCGAACACGCTCCAAGCCCCGGAATCACCTAACAGAGCTAACAGAACCATTAGATTTGCATTCCGAGGTCGTCTTCACACTGTTCTGATTACGGACCATTTTTAAACACTCAAGATCTCTTTTAGGGACTAAGTGTCCCAAAACACTTCGAATCCTAACACCGAACGTCACAAACCAAAATAGCAGAAATGAACTTAGGGGAAGCAATTAATGGAGGATCAGGGCATAAATTCAAAAACCGACCAGCCGGGTCGTTACACTAACACATAAAGACAAGTCAAAGAAAATAAGGCTAAAAAACATAATCAAAGCACATAGAACCTGAGTAAAGAAATTATGCTAACACACATAACCAAACAAACACAAAAATCTTTAGAAATTAGGGTTTTTACCAGAGTCAAACTAAAAAATAGTAGGAATATAAAATCGGTCAGAATAAACAAGGAAAAGTTTTAATCATAAAGAAATCGGTCGAAACATGCGTAAAATAACTCCAAGAAACCCTAGTTTCAAATAGGGGACAAAGATGCTTAAAATCGACTATTTGTAAAGATCGAGTAAAGAAAGGTTTAAAATATGAAGGAACTAGTCACAAATCATAAAAAATACAGAGGTTTAAGAGGTCTGGGTAGAAATTAGGGTTTCATAAGAAACCAGTGAGAAGTAAAAGGAAACCTGGCTGTGAAACTCAGTAATAATGGTAATTAGAACACCATCGAGTCAAAACTTGCCGAAGAAAGGCCGGAAACAAATCAAGCAATGCTTTAGTGACCATCTCGTATGGTGGAGGCTTCTGGGGTCTCAAGGATAGAGAGAATCGGTGAGCTACGGTTTCATGGCAGCTGGTGGTCGAAAGAGGTGAGACTGGAGGTGGTTGGAGAGGTAGTGGAGGCCATCAGAGAAGAAGAACCAGAAGGTTCTAGAGAGGAGGAGGAGAGGAAGAGATGAAGCAGAGAGAGAGAGAGAGAGGTTGTCTCGAGGAATGAGGGGTCAGGGGGTAATTAGATTTAATTAAGGGAAATAGATGTGGGTCGTTGATCTTATTTGATCAACGGCTCAGATTAAATCGGGATTGGGCCGGGTTATGTTAGGGACTGGGCTAGGAGGATTTGGATTGGGTATTGGGTCAATTGGGTTAGTTAAAAATCTGATGGGGTGTGGCCAAATTGGCTAAAATTGAAATAATAAAGGGTTGTTTGTTAAATAGCCAATTTTCCCTTTTATTTTATATAAAATAGTAAAAAAAAAAATTAAAAGTAAATTAAAGGTGCTGAACTAATTAATAACGTATGAATATTAATTTAAAAATACTAAAAAATAATTTTATAATTGTAAAATATTGTTAATCGTAAAATAGACTATAATTGCAATTATATGCGATTTAGCTTAAAAATACCAAATAATTTTGTAAAAAATATGCAAAAATTACCTTAATTATATCTTAATGTAAATATGAGAATGAAAAATAAACTATTCACCAAAAATGCTAGTCTGGGAATAATTTTTGAATTTTGTACTATCAAAATAGACAATAAATTGATTTTGAAATCTTTAAAAATAAGGAAAAAATACTAAAAGTCTTGGACATGCTTATATATGCATGCACATGCTATTTTGAGAATATTTTGAGTATATAAAAAATATTTACGGAAAAATTGGATATCAACAAGTGCCCCTCTTTACCCGAGAAGGATTAAAGAATTGTCGGGTAAACATATGATGGCCAATTTTGACCGAAAGAAATGATTTGAAAGGTTTTGGCCGAGCTCTGGCTCCTGAGCTGCCTATATATCCCCGATCTTACAGGAATCAGGCCATATGTAGTTCGGGACCCATCGGCGGAATATGCCGATGGGGTTTTCCGAAAGACGAACGCGTTGTTCAGGTTGGGAAAGACGGTCGGAGTTTAGTAGGCTGCGGGAACAGGAGCGAGATCCTCCTACTGAGACGGCAGTTGATAGCCAATGTACCTGCAAATGAGCAATACCAACATATATTGTGCGCAAATTTAAACGTGATGCAAGTTCCCATTGGACCATGAAATGCTTGTCTTCGGACGGTTAGGATGACGTCCTGGGCCATGAAGCGTATAATAAGGATTCACAGGCTATGGAATGATGTTCTCGGGCTATGAGAATGATGCCTCTGAACCATGATGCCTTTGAATAATGATATGCAAAAGATAAAGCATGAGTCCTCAGGCCATGGCATAGTGTTCTCGGGCTATGAAAATGGTGTCTTGGAACAATGACGCTTTTGGACAATTTGGCAATCTTTTAGCCCATGAAATGCATGGTTTGGCGATCTTTCAGCCGATGCAAGACTTAAATGAAGTGGCAATATTTTAGCCGTGCAAAAAATGTAAATACGAATGGCGATCTTTCAGCTGATGCACAGGTTTAATAAAGTTGGCGATTTTTTAGCCATGCACGATTTAATAAAGTCGGTGATTTTTTAGCCATGAATATTTAAATAACGGTTGGCGATCTTTTAGCCATGCAGATGGAGGTAGATCTTAACCTTGGAAGGCAGAATGGTAGCCTTATGCAATGCAGAGAAATGCAGATAGAGGTAGAGCTTAATCTCGAAAGGCAGAATGGTAGCCTTATGCAATGCAGAGAAATACAGATGGAGGTAGAGCTTAACCTCGGAAGGCAGAATGGTAGCCTTATGCAATGCAGTGAAATGTAGATGGAGGTAGAGCTTAACCTCGGAAGGCAGAATGGTAGCCTTATGCAATGCAGAAGAATGGAGGCAATGCTTAGTCTCGGAAGGCAGAATAGTAGTCTTATACAATGCAAAGAAACGTAGATAGAGGTAGAGCTTAACCTCGGAAGGCAGAATGGTAGCCTTATGCAATGCAGATGGAGACAATGCTTAGTCTCGGAAGGCAAAATGGTAGCCTTATGCAGAAAATGCAGAGATAATGGTGAATAGTAACGAAAGCTCCTAGCTGATAGATGATAGTTGATAGTTGGTTGCGTCATTATGGTTGCTGGGGATATTGTGTACGGATAGAAATTGTAGATAGGTAATGGTTCTTAAAGTTGTATTCCCGAGAAGTGTCAGTGTATAAATATATCCGATGATTTTGTACTCGGGTTCCTGCATCCAAAGAAAAATTGTGAGTTTTGTAAAGGGAGAAGGTTAGTTCGTCCTCCTGTGGGCTTCGCTTGTCCTATTCGGCTCTTGCTTTCATCGGGGGTAGAGTTTCTAAACAAAGTAATTTTTATGGTACCCATGCATGATTTAGTAAACTACATAATTAAAAAATGATTTTCTTTTATATGAACTGACAACTGCGATGCGGTTCAAGACATTGCGACCTCTTTTGCTCCGGAATCCTGAGGGTCCTCCTCAAACTTCTGCCCCAGTTTACTGGGCTGGTTCCTCTGATAGATGCGTGCGATGAATGGCTGAACAACTTTGGAATTTTGAGGGTCCTCCTCAAAATTCTTCCTCAGTTTCTAATATCGTGGGGAAATGAAAATTTTATTGGATTGTGACCGAACCCATAAGGCTGCCTACGTATCCCCTCTTAAATGGGAATTAGGTCAGACATAGTTCAAATTACATCATAAAGAAAATCATAAGTGCTACACATAGTATCTCTTGAATGCATCTGAATTGATTGGCTTTGGCCAAACTTCTCCGTCCATTTCTGCGAGTATGAGGGCGCCTCCGGTTAGAACCCGGTAAACCATGTACGGCCCTTGCCAGTTGGGAGAGAATTTCCCTTTGGCTTCATCTTGATGTGGAAAGATTTTCTTCAATACCAGTTGTCCTGGTGTAAATTGTCTTGGCCTTACTCTTTTGTTAAAGGCTTTGGACATTCTGTTTTGATACAATTGACCATGACAAACTGCATTAATTCTCTTCCCATCGATTAAAGCTAGTTGCTCGTAGCGGCTTTTTACCCATTCTGCATCGTCAAGTTCCGCTTCTTGTATGATCCTTAGGGAGGGAATCTCTACTTAGGCAGGAATAACTGGCTCTGTACCATACACCAGCATGTAAGGAGTTTCCTCGGTTGATGTGCGGACTATGGTATGGTATCCCAATAAAGCAAATGACAGCTTTTCGTGCCATTGCTTGTGTTTCTCTATCATCTTCCTTAGTATCTTCTTGATGTTCTTGTTAACCGCCTCTATGGCTCTGTTCATCTGAGGTCTGTAGGCTGTAGAATTCTTGTGTTTGATTTTGAATATTTCACACGTGGCTTTCATCAAGTCAATGTTGAGATTGGAACCATTATCAGTAATGATCGACTCTGGGATGCCGAACCGACAAATGATATGGTCGTGGACAAAATCTACCACAACCTTCTTGGTTACTGCTTTATATGACGCTGCTTCAATTCACTTGGTGAAATAATCCATGGCCACTAGAATGAACCTATGCCCGTTTGACGCGGTAGGCTCGATAGGTCCGATAACATCCATTCCCCAAGCGGCGAACGGCCATGGGGAGCATGTTACAGTGAGCTCATTCGGAGACACCTTTATCATATCTGTGAGTATCTGACACCGATGGCATTTTCGGACATATTGGATGCAGTCTGTTTCCATAGTCATCCAAAAATATCCAGCTTGGAGTATTTTCTTGGCCAGGACAAAACCATTCATATGCTGTCCATAGGTTCCTACATGAACCTCCTCTAACAACCTGGATGCTTCCTTTTCTTCGACACACCTTAGTAATCCCAAGTCGGGAGTCCTCCTATACAGGATTCCTCCGCTGTGAAAGAAGTGATTGGATAATCTTCACAATGTGCACTTCTGAGTAGCATTTGCAAGTTCTGGATATTCTTCCGTTGTCAAATACCTCTTGATATCATGGAACTAGGGTTTTCCGTCTGCTTCTTCCTCGACATGAGCACAGTAAGCTGGTTGATTATGAATTTTTGCCAAGATAGGATCGATGAAGTTCTTATCTGGATGCTGAATCATGGATGATAAGGTAGCCAATGCGTCTCATTCTGGACTCTGGGTACATGCTGGAATTCTGTCTTTATGAACCTCTTCCTCAACTCTTGTACATGATGCAGATAAGGGAGTATCTTGGAGTTCTTAGTTGCCCATTCTTCTCGAACCTGATGTATAGTAGGTCTGAGTCCCCGATTACTAGCAACTCCTGAATGTTCATATCAATGGATAGCTTGAGCCCTAAGATGCAGGCTTCGTATTCGACCATGTTGTTGGTGCACGGGAATCTGAGGTTGGCCGCTACCGGTCAATGCTGGTCGGCTTCTGATACTAGGAATACTCCTATGCCCACTCCTTTGAAATTTGCTGCTCCGTCAAAGAACATCCTCCAACTATCATAAGATTCTGCAATATCTCCTCCCATGAAAGACACCTCTTCATCAGGAAAATACGTCTTTAGAGGCTCGTATTCTCCGTCCACCGGATTTTTGGCAAGATGATCTGCCAATGCTTGTCCTTTGATTGCCTTCTGAGTCACATAAACAATGTCGAATTCACTCAACAGGATTTGCCACTTGGCTAGTTTGCCAATGGGCATGGGCTTCTAAAAGATATATTTCAGCATATCCATTCTTGATATGAGGTAAGTGGTATAAGCACATAAATAATGCCTCTACTTCTGAGCTTCCCAAGTCAAAGCATAACAGGTGCGTCCTAATAGAGAATACCGGGCCTCGTATGGAGTGAACTTCTTGCTGAGGTAATAGATGGCTTGCTCCTTTCTCCCTGTTTCATCGTGTTGCCCCAAAACACAAATGAATGCTTCGTCCAATACTGCAAGGTATAGTAGTAGCAATCTACCTAGTTCGGGCGGTACCAGAATTGGCGGCGTTGATAGGTATTCCTTGATTCTGTCAAAGGCTTTCTGACAATCATTGGTCCATTTAGTAGCGGCATCTTTCTTCAACATCTTAAATATGGGCTCATAAATGACAGTGGATTGAGCTATGAACCGGCTGATGTAGTTGAATCTCCCTAAGAAACCCATGACCTCTTTCTTATTCTTTGGCGGTGGAAATTCTTGAATGGACTTAACCTTTGATAGATCCATCTCTATTCCTCGACGACTTACGATGAACCCAAGCAACTTTCCAGCAGGAATCCCAAATGCGCACTTCGCAGGATTCAGTTTTAGATTGTATTTCCTCAGTCTGTTGAAGAATTTCCTCAGATATTCCATGTGGTCGGTGGCTCTCTTGGATTTGATGATGACATCATCTATATACACCTAAATCTCTTTGTGTATCATGTCATGGAAAATAGTAGTCATGGCCCTCATGTAGGTGGCCCCAGCATTCTTTAACCCAAACGGCATCATCTTGTAACAATACATTCCCCACGACGTAATGAAAGCCATTTTCTCTGCGTCTTCCTCATCCATCTATATCTAATGGTATCCAGCAAAACAATTAACAAACGACTGCATCTCGTGCTTGGCACAGTTGTCAATCGGAATGTGTATGTTTGGCAAGGGGAAGCCATCTTCCGTACTGGCCCGGTTGAGGTCCCGATAGTCGACACAGACCCTGAACTTCCTATCCTTCTTCGGCACTGGAACAATGTTAGCTAACCATGTTGGATACTCTACTACCCTGAGGATCTTGGCTTTGACCTGCTTGGTGACTTCTTCCTTGATTTTCAAACTCATGTCAGGTTTGAACTTCCTGAGCTTCTGTTTTACCGGCGGACATGTTGGATCTGTTGGTAGTTTGTGAGCTACAATATATGTGCTAAGACCAGTCATATCATCATACGACCAGGAATTATGTGTATTCTTCCTTTTTCGATAGTGACAGATGAACATTGATGCGCGTTTCCTTGACATTCTCTGTATCCCCCAAGTTGATAACCTCAGTTTCGTCCAAGTTAGACTTAGGCCTATTCTCAAAGTTCTCAACTTCTTTAACAACCTCTTCTGGAATATCATCCTCTTCTGAGTCTATATCCATTTTTTGTGTTGCCTCGTCGCAAGTCACAATCGTCAGTTCATCAAGATAAGTAATAGTAATGCTGTGTAAAATAAAGTAAACGATAGCGAAAATAATAAGAGCGAGATTCATAAGAAAATGAAATGCTTTTGATAAATTCCATAACTATTTTGAACATTGGAGCTCTTATTTTCAAAATTAAAAATGCGGAAAGGAAATCAACTAGCGAAAAAGTAAAAGGCAATGCATGTTGCTTTGTTTTAGCCTTGCTACCCCGATGCTTTTAGGGCCCTTGTGGTTCTAATGGACCAATTGTTAAGGCATGCTCCTCAGCTCGTGGCTTGTATGGAAGGGCCTTCCTCCCCCTCCTCCTCAAAAATGATTCAACAGTCCATATTATCATCCTCCAGGAACAAGTTCCTCATTACTGCTAATGCTTTCTCTTCTTCTGACCCATAAATGACTTCGGCTGGTTGGAAAGTTTGCTCTAGATAGGGTATCGGGTGCTCCAATGGATAGTAAGGACAGCGCCAGGGTGGAGACCACTCTTTGAATTCCTTCCAGGTGTACTCGTATCCCAAACCAAAAGTGGTACCATGCTTCTTCAGCTTGATAGGTTCGGTGATTCCCTGGAGGTTCCTGCCGAGTCCCTTGCCAGGTTCATATCCACTCTAACTCAGTATGCTTTCAATCCTATTATCCCACTATTTATCTTTGTCCACAGTGTTGACTCGCTCAATATGATGGTACGTTTCCCCACCTATCTTTCTCCTTCCTCCGATTGCTGGAATGGTTTGGCGACTGTATATGAGATTGCTACCATTGCCATGAATAATCACCTCTTGGTGATTCCATTCAAACTTCACTGCCTGATGCAGGGCTACAGCTCCAATGGTGTGGATCCAAGGTCGTCCCAATAGTAAGTTGTAAGATGTTGGGATGTCTATCACTTGAAAATCAACGTTGAACCAAGTCGGTCCCATTTGCAGACACAAGCTGATTTCCCCGATAGTGGACCTTTAGGATCCATCAAAAGCTTTGACATTGATGGGTCCCTCTTTGATCTCATGCAGGCTTTTCCCTAATGTTCGAAGAGTAATTAAGGGACTAATGTTGAGGCTGGATCCTCCGTCAATCAAAATCCTGGTGATGAAATAATCCTTGCATTGCATAGTGATGTGTAACGCCTTATTATGGCTCAACCCTTCAGGTGGCAGCTCATCTTCGTGGAAAGTGATTTTGTGACTTTCCAATACTTTCCCCACCATGTTCGCCATTTCTCCTCCACTTATATCGCTGGGTACATATGCCTCACTTAGTATCTTTATTAAGGCATTCTTATGTGCATCGGAGCTTTGCAGCAGTGCTAGGATGGAGATATGTGCCGGTGTTTTATTCAGTTGATCAATGACTGAGTACTCTTTTGCCTGTACCTTCCTCCAGAGGTCATCAGGCCCAATTTTGGTGGATCGTCCAGAGGCCTACTTAACTGATTCAACCAAATGCTTCGGGGTATAAACCCTGACGGTTCGGGTCATACGTTGTGCTACAATTGCTTTTTCAGATTTGGTCTTCCCTTTACTTCTTGCCTCGGCTGTGTAGTCCTAGGGGACGGTCTTTGTATGGAATGGTGCTATGGCTGACATTGCTATAGGGATAGGTACCCTCGCTTTGGGAGGTAACACAACAACTTCAAATGGTACAGGTGCCTTTGGGGACCCAAACTCAACCTCAATTGGCCCTGGTGCTTTTGCAGCACATGGTGCTTCAAGGTCGAGCGGTATGGACATGTTCAACTCAGCATCTTCAGAAGGCTGGATCTGGACCACAATTGGATTAAGCGTGACTGTCGGTTTCTTTGTCTCGTCACCTTCAGTGATCAATCTGATCGATCCTTTTGGGTCCCAATCATCTTCTATCTCTATCATATGAATGCCTCTACCTTTGTGGTCAGGTAGAGGGTTGTTGCAGACGTTCGGAGTAGGCTGTTTTGCCACAATGATCTTATTATCAATCAAGGCCTGAATCTTGTGCTTCAGGGAGCGGCACTCATCAATGGTATGACCCTTCATGCCGGAATGGTATGCACATGTTTTGTTCGAATTGACCCATTGGGAAGGATTTTTTGGAGTTATGGAAAGGATAGGGATTATGTAACCAGCAGCTATAAGCCTTTCATATAGCTGGTCGATTGGTTCGACAATGGCGGTATACTGTTTGGGAGGTCTGCGGTCAAAGTTTGGTCGGGGTCTAGGGAAATTTTGGCGAGGTAATTGATAGTGATCTTGTTGGGTATTGTAGGCTTGGTAGACATGTGCTAGTTGGGCGTATTTAGGTGATGTAGGCTGGTATGCGGGAGGTGGAGATAATTGGTAAGTAGGTGCCGGAGCTTGGTAAGAAGGTGAGGGTGCTTGGTAATTTGGGATAGGTTGATATGTGAGTGGGGGTAATGGGTAGGTTTGGTATTTGACTGGGGATTTTGTTCTTTATGCAACTATTACGGCACTCACATCCCTTTTCTTGGATGCGCCACCAGACTGTAAAGCCTTGTTGGTAGCCTGCAATGCTTCGAAGTTAGTGACCATACCACTCTTGATACCTTCTTCGATCCTCTCCCCTAGATTGATGATATCAGAAAATTTCTGGCCTTGGATCAACATCAACCTCTCGTAATACTGTGGGTCCTAAGCTCGAACAAAAAATTTGTTCATATGTTCTTCCTCTAAGACTGGCCTGACCTTAGCAGCTTCCGATCTCCAACGAGTAGAGTACTCGTGGAATGTCTCCGTAGGTTTCTTCTTCAAATTCTGGATGTAGAATACATCTGGCGCATTCTCGGTATTGAATCTGAACCTGTCCATGAAATCGGATGCCATACCTACCCAATTCTTGGCTAATGTACCAAGATAGAGCATCTCTTTTTAGACTTCTCATGAAGAGCTTCGTGCGGATCTTTTCATCTCTCCCAACTCCGACCAACTTATCGTAGTATTTCCTCAAATGGACTCTGGGATATCCTGTGCCATCAAATATTTTGAACTTGGGAGGTTTGTACCCCTCTGAAAGTTCAACATCTCGCTGGATGCAAAGGTCCTCATAATTTAGCCCTCGATACCTTTGTTTCCTTCAATACCCTGGACTCGGCTAGTAAGTTTCTTGAGTTCTGCGGCCAGGTTCTTGATGAGAGAGTCTTTGTCATCAGACTCAGGTGTGATTGAAATAGGTTAAATGTGATGCGGCATAGTTTCCACATAATTGGGATTGTTGTGATGAGGGTAAGAATGGTGATTTGTGGAATTTAGTGGTTCAGGGATGAGCAATGGGGTGTTACTTGAAGTGTGGCATGTGTTGCAGTGGTGATGGGAAGTAGGCTGACTTTGTGGTTTCGGGACGTTTTGTGAAGGTGCGGGGTTTTGAGTGTTTGGAAAGTTGACATCTAGGGTAGTGAGGGAGAATGACAAGCTAGCCAAATTCTGGACCTGTTCTAGTTCTTCCTGAAACTTCAATAACTTTTGTTCAAGTTGGGAGGCACTTTCCTTTGAAACCTGAATACACTGGGAAGTCTCTACCCTTTCAACCGAATTATCCTTCCTGACGTTACCCAAGTCTTCCATTTTTCCTTTGTTCTTGTTTCTAATAGGACTTGGAGGAGGAGGAGGTGGAGGGCCCTTGGATCTTGTAGAGTATGATGATGCCAAAGTGCAACGGACTAACCTTTGGGGAAGAGGAATAAAATAAAAGCAAAAACAAAAGGTAACAAGTTAGTAAGGATTATGAGGAGAAAACGTTGCAATATTTAGACACATAGTGTAAGAATATAAATCGTGTCCTAATTTGGGTGCCTCATTGTGCCCGAGGTAGGCCTAGCGACAAGTTGATTTAGAGAACTTATAATGCTAAATGCCTTATTTTATTGATAAAAATAAGACGAATCCAAAACGAAACTAAAATAGCATAAATAAAATATCAGTAATGGTCGTGGGCTTTATTACATTAAAGCAAAAGAAAGACTCCTAACTACTTGGTCCTAGAAGGACCTTCCCCAGACTCGGTATCTTTATCTCCATCAAACAGCTTCACCAGCTCACGCAGTCCCAGCAGCAAGTAAGCTTTAGCCAAGTGTCCTCATTCGCTTCCTTCAGCATTCTGACAGTTTTCGATCCTTTGGATGAACTTCCTTTCCAATTCCACCAAACCTCGCTCCAAGTACCCTAGTCGTTTGTTGGCACTGACAGCCATATCCTTCCATTCCTCGATCAACTTTTAATCAGCTTCTTAAATCTCCTGGTGTTCATTCTCGTGCTCCCGAATCCTCTTTCGCAATTGGTTGTACTTAAACAGCTCCTCAGCCTTTTCATCGACGACCCGGTGACCTCGAGTAAACCATGGTTGTCCCAAACCATCGTGATTATCTTCCAGCCAACCCGAGTAGTACAGCATACAACCGGTGTGATATCTATCCGGTTCAAGGGAATATCTCCCCAATATAATTTTGCAATTCCACATATGTTGAGCTTGGCACTTATGAGGGCTATCGTCATCCTGAAAATCGGCCCTAAAATGACTCATTTTGTCGACCCTTGGTATAACCTTCTTTCTTCCTGCCTGTCTCATGGCTCGGAGAGGGACATAAGGATAATTTCCTCTCAGACCGATGAGAATAAGAAACGGCGCATCCCAAAATCGGACAATGAACTCTTCAGTAGGGAACCATTCGAACATCCACTGCACTTGGTCTTCTTTCAAACTTTCAAACAACTCTACCCATCCTTTAGTATCTTTTGGTTGAGCAAACATGTTAGGAATATAATTCATTCTTTTGGGATGGTGGAAGGCTATATGATCATTCCACGGCCTTCGAGGAAACTCTTGACGGTATTGACCCCTTTGGATATGCTCCATAAGCCAGAGTTGGAGTAGCAAGTTACAACCCTCAAAGTGACTGGCCCCTTGCTGACATTTTTCTAGGGCTCAGTATATTTCCACGACGATCATTGGTACTATGCTGAAAGGCTGCCCCCCAATCCCTTCCATTAGAGTCTTGGTAACTATGGCATGTCTGGTATGGATCCTAGCCTTCTTCATAGGAAATACTATCATCCCCAAGAAGCAGAATATGAAGACGAAGACTCTCCTGTGCATATTCCCCAATAAGGTAAGGGTGAATTCGTCTGGGTAGGTGCGGCAGGACTTGCTACGGCCGTACCTCTCGTACAGATAGTCGAAAGGAATGTAAGAGTCCTTCAAACAAGTCAAGTTTGGGTTTTTCTTCAGTCCCATCATCTTGAAGAAACCCCTACCCTTACAATTTTCTGGCATAAGCAAACCCGGAGTCTCCCAAGGAATACCAGCCAACCCTCCTATTTCTTCGAGCAAAGGGGTCATTTTAAGGTCCTCGAAGCAAAACACTGATCTATCACTGTCCCATAATAAAGTTGCAGCCTCTATGATTTTGTTGTCGGGCTGGATTTCTAAAAGAGAAAGCAAATTCTCCAAGTATTTGCGGAAGAGAGTCTGGTCACTGGAGTGAAGGTCTTCCTACCAGCTTAGCAACCTTGGGTGAATGTTGGTTACCATGCAGAATCTGGGGACTTCGTGCCTCATTTTTTGCAAAACAAAGCGTTAGGCCCTTACCTCGCCGGACTCGACTATTTAAACCAATAATTAGCATAAATGATATTTAGTTCTCCAAATAAATGCACAGAATGGTGGCGTCCGTTTGGGTTCCAAGGAAACCCAGCAGACTTTGGACAAGGCTATCTTAAAGACTTATTATGTGAACAGCATAACTGACTCGACTAGGTTCGACATTGATGCATGTACAGTTAAATAGAGTAAGGTTTCTATGGGGTATTAGACAGGTACCCTTGAGAAGAAAACTTAAGAAGGAAAGGTACAGAACCATCGACTGCACCGTTGATCGACTGGTTTTACCGCAAATATGCCTTTACCAAATTTAGGGGGTGATATATATTGGAAGGGCGCAACCACTCATTATAAGTGTTGCTATAGTATTTTTTGGCACGAGTGGAATATGATATTGAATATGCAATTACAAGAATGAAACAAATTGCCATGTATTTTCACGTTCTTAAAAATAATAATTACAATTATTGCTCAGAATTACAACAATATTGAAGGAAATCGGTAAAAGAAAGCATTAAAGAAAAAGAAATAAAAAGCCAAGTCAGTTTCGAATAAAGACATTAAATAAAAGCAATAAAGTCACACATAACAGGTAATGGTTAAAAGCCTAAAAGAAAAATCCCCAGCAGAGTCGTCATGCTGTCGACGCCCCCTTTTTCTTGCGAAATCGGGTTAGGACATTTGGGAGGACAAATCTATTCCCTTTTGGGATTTGGATTTTTGGAATTGAAGAGTCGCCACCTAATAATTAAGTGCATTAGGACACAAAAAGAGTTTTTGAGTTGGAAAATCAGAGTTTGGGTAAGGGCTAGAAATTATCTCGAGGGGAAGGTGTTAGGCACCCCTCAAGATCCACTAGTGTGGTTCCCAGCCATGTTATATTGTGAATTCATGCAATAAAATAAGCAATCAAAGATTCAGATATATCAACATTGGAAATAAGCTAAAAACAACTTTGAAGATAAGTAGAAAAGGCAGAGATTTATGAAAAGATTTGAATAGTTTTACAAGAGGAGATGAAAACAAACAAAAGAAAAGGGGTCCTAGGTTTATGATTAATATGGATCACGTCAGTGCAATACCCAGTAATCGCTCCTCTTAAGAGAGGCTACTTGAGGTATTATCGCACTGGTCATCATATCCATATTCTACCCTTCCCACCTCGTAAAGGTTATTAAACGCGTGTGTTGGTCACGAATACTTACTGCATGCTATTACCCGTCCTGTCCTATAAGTCCTGGAGGGCATTTAGGACCACTATTCCTACATGATAGGGACTACGCTGAACCCTTAACTTTAAAGGCAAAAATGCTAAATGATATACATGACAAATAGGACTGCACATGAGGGGAACACATAAAGGCATGTAGAGGCTTACAGATCCCTCCACAAGTGAACACATAATTAGCACGTCTAAAACACATTTAAGGCTTCAAAGACAAGAGTTTAAAAAAGACGGAATGTTGAAGTAAAATAGTGAGTTTCAATGAAAGCAGAAGCTTAATTAAAACTAGGTGATTAAAAATGTTTGGTTTTCAGAAATACGATTAGAGACGGTAGTAGGATTTAGAAGTATACAGCAGTTGAATTAGTAAAAAAGAACCGTTAAATCAAGGTTGCAAAAATTGAAGTAATAACAGTGATCTAATGAGGTACTAGACGAGTAAAATAGCATGATTCTGGGCAGAGGCTGGTAACCCAATGATTTGAGAACATAGAAATCAGAAACTCAGTAAGAATAAATAGGTGCACCATTTCAAAATCATTTCCAGGTGGGGCAAAGTTTTTAAGAAAATAGAGTGAACTTCAGAGAATCAAACCAAGAATGGGAATGGCAGAGTTGAAATTAAAAAAAGCTAGTTAGTCTTAAACTGGTAAAACAAAATTAATCAATTCTTATTATGCTTAAAGTTTGCCTAGGCGTCGTATACATTGTCTGATTATTTTAAGAGTGGACATGCATATTTGACTCTGATTTTTAAAAAAAAAAGGTGACGCACACAGTACTTGTATTATTAGATTAAGCATGTTAATAGGCGTTTTTGACAATTGCAATCCAGGTAAGTATAAAATTCTAAGCAACAGGATGTCTAATGCACAGAAGAGTTCCTAAAACATGATCTCTACTATGCCAATGCAATAATGACAATTTGTTTGGCTTATTGTTAATAATTAAGACTACGAAGTGAGTACGATAACATGCTAAGAATAAAAGTCCTAGAACAGGATTCTAACATATGAAATGCATGTCCTAAGCAGGTTATCTATAGTGCAAATAGGTAAATAAAAACCTATAAACATGTTTTCTACCCATAGAAATAAACATGCATACCCCTCCCCCATATTCACTATTTAGCCCCAATCATTCGTTACAAATTATTACAAACCAGTAGTATCTAAGTTACAGTGATAAGGAACAAAATAAGAAGTTATTCTATAGGGAGACTTCAATCAAGCCCAGTCTTGAAACCTCACTCCCTTCGAGTTTCACAGCCTTTGCCATGGTCTAGGTGCGGCAAAGCTCCCTAGGACCCATTGGGTCCCTGGCCAATACCAGCACCTAAACACTTAGAAGAGTGCAGACAAGTGCAGTATGGAATACCAGCCTTGTGTGTCAAAGTTTAGTAAGTATTCAGAGGTACCTAAAGCAATGCTGACACGAAGGGGGCAGAACCTATTCTCTAAGAGTAGTGTGAAGTGCAGGAAGAAGTAGTTTAAAAGAGTTTTAAAAAAGACAAGGGATTTGTTTTAAAAAGGAAAACAGTAGGAATAATAATTTGACAGCACAGAATTGCATACAAGGGTCATGGGGAAAGGGAGCAGATAGATCACATAATGCTAAAAGAGATACAGAGATTTAATGAAGCATGAATACTCAGAATCAGAAGATTCAGGGGGACCAAGAATGGTCAAACTTAGGCATAATACTTAGACAGTAATAGGAGGGACACTTATAACAGTTAAGATAGACAGCAGTTAGAAGCATACAAATCAAGAATGACACATAAAGTGATAGGGGTCAGGGGAACTGGGAAATGGTAAAGTTTAGGCATGATAATGTATAGCAATAGGATGCAGGAGTAGCAAGTAGAATTTAGGAATAGACAGACTTAGCATGTAAATCAGAAAGTAACGGTAAAGTACTAAAACAATCAATTGCATATTGAGCAGTAGAAGCATAAATAGAAGAAAATCAGGAAGATTATGAACTGAAACTAAAATAAACACATTGGCTGGAGATCTGAATATTAATTAGGACATACCAGTAAGAGAGCAAAAGCAGGATGCAAAGATAAAGTGGTAACATAATGTTATCCTTGGCTTACAGCCGGCTAAAAATAGGCAAGAGCAGAGAACAGCAATAGAGCAAACAGTGCAAGAGAGAAAGAACACAAGAGAATGTAGAATTGAGAGTATTCAATGATGTGTGTCGTGTGAAAGACTTAGGTTATTTATAGTTGAAAGTAGGTGGTGAAAAAAAGGAAAAAATCACAGTAGTATGTTAATTTAAGAACTCGGAATCAATCAATTAGAGAATCAAACGAAACGATTTAGCACCATATAAGGCAAGAAGAAAGAGTCAAGGTTCAGTATGCATATAGTATTCAATTAGGACCAAATTCAGGAAAATTCCAATTAAGGAAAGACTAAGTAAAACGAGGTACCATGGCAAATAAGGTAACAAAATCAGTTAATTTAAACAGGCGAGTAGAATTATAGGGTTTTGAAAGAAAGTCTTTCAATTACCAACAATCAAGGAAAATCAGAATCAATCATGCGAGGTCATGGTTTTGTATTCTCAACATATAAATAGAGGCGAATGAACAAGAGTAGAAAACAAAATTAGCCATATAGACAGAAGGGACAAGAGATGAACAAACACAATCATTCAGAGATAGTGAAAATAGGCTAGCAGACAGAACCAAAGCAAAGGAGGTCAGGCTAACACACATAATCAAAACGAAGGAACATGCTAACACATAGAGACAAGGCAAAGAAAATCAGGCTAACACATATAATCAAAGCAGAGAAACATGCTAACGCACATAGAACCAGAGTAAAGAAATTATGCTAACACACATAACCAAACGAAGACAAAAAACTTTAGAAATTAGGGTTTTTAGTAGAGTCAAACTAAAAAATAGTAGGAACATATAATCAGTCAGAATAAACAAGGAAAAAGTTTAATCATAAAGAAATCGGTCGAAACATGCGTAAAAGAACTCCAAGAAACCCTAGTTTCAAATAGGGGACAGAGATGCTTAAAACTGATTATTTGTAAAGATTGAGTAAAGAAAGGTTTAAAATAAGAAGGAATGAGTCACAAATCGTAAAAAATACAGAGGTTTAAGAGGTCTGGGTAGAAATTAGGGTTTCATAAGAAACCAATGAGAAGTAAAAGGAAACTTGGCTGTGAAACTCAGTAATAATGGTGATTAGAACACCATCAAGTCAAAACTTGCCAGAGAAAGGTCGGAAACAAATCAAGCAACGCTTCAGTGACCATCTCGTATGGTGGAGGCTTCTGGGGTCTCAAGGATAGAGAGAATCGGTGAGCTAGGATTTTATAGCGGCTGGTGGTCGAAAGAGGTGAGGCTGGGGGTGGCCGGAGAGGTGGTGGAGGCCATCGGAGAAGAAGAACCAAAAGGTTCTAGAGAGAAGGGGGAGACGAAGAGACGAAGTAGAGAGAGAGAGAGAGAGAGAGGCTGTCTCGAGGAATGAGGGGTCAGAGAGTAATTAGATTTAATTAAGGGAAATAGATCTGGGCCGTCGATCTTATTTTATCAACGGCTCAGATTAAATCAGGGCTAGGCCGGGTTATGTTAGGGACTGAGCTGGGCGGATTTGGATTGGGTATTGGGTTAATTAAAAATCTGATGAGGTGTGGCCAAATTGGCTAAAATAGAAATAATAAAGGGTTGTTTGTTAAATAGCCAATTTTCCCTTTTATTTCATATAAAATAGTAAAAATAATTTTAAAAGCAAATTAAAGGTACTGAACTAATTAATAATGTATGAATATTAATTTAAAAATACTAAAAAATGATTATAATTGTAAAATACTGTTAATTATAAAATAGGTTATAATTGCAATTATATGCAATTCAGCTTAAAAATACCAAACAAATTTGTAAAAATTACCTTAATTATATCTTAGTGTAAATATGAGAATAAAAATAACCTATTCACCAAAAATGCTAGTCTGGGTATAATTTTTGAATTTTGTACTATCAAAATAGACAATAAATTGATTTTGAAATCTTAAAAAATAAGGAAAAATACCAAAATTTTGGACATGCTTATATATGCATGCACATGTTATTTTTAGAATATTTTGAGTATATAAAAAATATGTAAGGAAAAATTAGGTATCAACAAGTACGCCAACTCAGTAAGTAACTAAAGTAATAATGGACTGAAAGCAGTGAAGAGCAGGTCAAAACATATAACTTTAAAATCAGTTCTGTCATAAATTCATCATTTTCAGTTTAAAACTTTGAAATCAGTTACTTGACAGTATATCCAACAGAGGCTTATTTATAAGAAGAGTGAAAACAGTAGAAACATCATAATAGGGCCCCTCAAGCAAAGAATCACTCAGAATGTGGCCCTTCGGGCAGCCTCTCAGTCACTCGTGACTCGGCTCTCGTCACTTGGTACTCACTCTCAGCACTTGGCTCATTTAATCTCCTAACAATAGAAATCATAGTAACCGTTGTGGCGTGCAGCTCGATCCAAACATTTATATTCGACTACGCTCACTGGGGTGTGCATACTCTGGAGGGGCTCCTACAGCCAAAACATCATATCGATACGGCGTGCAACCCGATCCAATATATATATCGTTGCGGCGTGCAACCCGATCCATATAGTATCTATAATGTCCTCACCATGAGGTTCTTAACCTCTCTCAGTCATTAGCCTCACAGCCTCTCAATCACCACAACAGAAATTAGGGAACTCAGCCCAAATAGTCCTCACAATAGGAGTAGAATGATAAAACCAGTTTAAACATTTAACATGTGAAAACATGACTGAGGATATACTTTTAACAAGCAAAGTGAGGAAAATAGTCAAAATGTCCCTAAGGGTTTCTACAGGTCGACACAAGGCCCCAAATATGGCATAAAGCTCGTAATACCGTAAAAGGATCCAAAAATCTAAAATAATATAACATTTCCAAGTAAAATACGTGACTTAATAATCGCTACGGGACAAACTAAGTCACAATCCCTATCGGTACATGCCCACACGTTCGTCACCTAGCAAATGCGTCATCGCATTTATCAAATCAAGTCAATACCAAGGTTTGCACCCTCAGTTCCAAATTTATAATGGTTACTTACCTCAAACCGGTAAAAAATACTACTCCGCGATGCCTTTTCCTCTCCACTCGGCCTCCATTCGCGTCGAATATAGTCAAAATCATAACCAATACATCACAATATGCTAAGGGAACAAAGCCCAAGCAAAAACAATCGAAAAATATCAAAAATTCCGAAATTAACAAAACCCAGGACCACATCTCAAAACTTAGAAATTTTTACATCAACGATTTCTTTATCTCCCCACGAGTTCATATATACCAAAAGTTCTCAAATCCGACCCCCCCAAATCAAAATTCCAAAATTTCAAGCCCTAGTTCTTCCATTCTTAGCTTAAGTTTCATGATTTTATAGCTAGATTCCACAATAGAAATAAGTTTTAAGTTCAAAAATCTTACCTCCAATCGATTCCCCTTAAATCCCTATTTAATCTCCACCAAGAAGCTCTCAAAATGATCAACTACGGGTGAAAATAGGCCCAAAATCGCGGATACACTGAGCTATAACATTCTGCCCAAGTCTGACCTCTCCTTCTTCGTGAACGCGGTCAAACTCTCGCGTTCTCGAAGCACAAATTTGCATTGACCTTTTACTCTACGCGAACGCGACATGCAGGTCACAAACGTGATGTGTTTTCCTCATATACCTTCGCGAACACGAAGACACTTACGCGAATGCAATGAACAATTCCCCTGGGACCCCATTCCTTATACACGATCGCTAACACCTTATCGCGAACGCGATGTACAGCCTCATGAACCCTTCGCGAACGCGGCACCTGCCTCGCGAACGAAAGTCTAAACATTTACCTCCCTCAGTAGACTCTTCACGAACGCGAGGGTACTCCCGCGAACGCGAAGACCAAAAGTTTGCAACTGCTGGAACTGATTTTCTATAACTTCCCAAAATCCAAAATGGTCCGATTGAATACCCCGAAACTCACCCGAGGCCCTCGGAACCTCAACCAAAGGCACCAACACATCCTAAAACCTTATTCAAACTTTTTCCAATCATCAAAACACCTCAAACAACAACAAATCACTCAAAACACATCGGATTCAAGCCTAAGTTTTTGTAAAATCTTCTGAAATACGCTTTCGATCAAAAATCCAACCAAACTACGTCCGAATGACCTGAAATTTTTCACATACATCCTAAATGATAATGAAGCTATTGTAACTCTCGTAATTCCATTTCGACCTTCGGATCAAAATCTCACCTACCAACCGAAAATCGTCGAAATCTCAACTTCGCCAATTCAAGCCTAATTCTACTCCAGACCTCCAAAACCTATTCCGATCATACTCCTAAGTCACAAATCACCTTCCGAAGCTAACCGAACCATCGGAACTCACATCTGAGCCCTCTAACACATAAGTCAATATCTAGTTAACTTTCCAACTTAAGCCTTCTTAGAAGAGACTAAGTGTCTTAAACCTTATCAAAAATCATTCCGGACTCGATCCGACCAACCCGGTAACACAAAACACGGATAATGAAGCATAAAGAAGCAGAAATGGGAGAAACGAAGCGGTAACTCATGTGACGACTGGCCGGGTCATCACATCCAGAAGCCTGCTTCCTCTTTCTCTTATTATGATAAGTATCATCAACAATGTTTGCTCCTATTATTGTTGAGTTTCCACGGCCTCTCTTTTCAGCAGCTTTGTTGTCCTCTTAGTTTCTCAACCGAATAATGAGATCTTCAAGGGACATCTCCTTGCGTTTATGTTTCAAGTAGTTTTTGAAGTCCTTCCACAAAGGAGGAAACTTCTCAATCATCGCTGCTACTTGGAATGCTTCATTGATGACAAGAACTTCAATGAAGATTTTGTTAGTAAAAATACTAAGATTACTACTTTCAACATCAGTATTAATTTGATTTATACCTTCAGCAAGGAGATCATGAATAATCACTTGCAATGCCTGGACTTGGGTAATAGCAGACTTGATATCTACCATTTTGTAGTCCAAAAACTTGGCGGCAACAAATTTCTTCAACCTGACATCTTCAGTTTGTATTTCTTTTCAACCGCGGCCCACAATTCTTTTGACGTCTCCACGCCACTTTAGAAATTATACAAATCGTCCTCTAGTCTGCTAAAAATATAATTCTTGCACAGAAATGCCTCCACGCCTCAATCACGCAAAAGCATTCATTCTCTGGAGTTTCATCGGGTAGAACAGGAACATCTTCCTTGATGAACTTCTGCAGACTTAAAATAGTCAATAGAAGAACATCTTCTGCTGCCACCATTTGAAATCTAACCCGAAAATTTTTCGGGTTTCTCCGTCGGTGCCAACTCCAGTGTCCGGCTTGTTGATGCATTGGCAGTCACCATTGGAATAGCCCGGTTCCCATTATTATTAGTCATTTCTATAAAGAATAATACAAACAAACGTTAAAATTACTTTGATTTTAATCTCCAACAGAGTAAAATAACACAAAGGTTTTAAACTCCAAAACAATGAATATAACACAAATACATAATACAAATTAAATTCATTAAGCTTGTTAGTAAACTGTATTTGTAAAATAATTCTAAAGAATATAAAATAATATAAATAGAAATATAGACGAAACAAAAATTAATTCGATCCTACCGAATTCACAGTGCTTCCTTAAGGAATTTAATCCCCTCCTAATACACAAGTTTTTGAATTATTTCCTCCCAGGATAGAACGAATTACACACTGGTGTAGTGGTACTTTAAACCTAAGTGTTTCAGTGAACACAAAGCTCTGTAGCAAATCACACTTACTGATCCTTTCTTTGAAGTTAAAACAATGCAGAAGAAAGAGGAGAAACTCAGAAAATCGTATTGAAATTCTAAGTAGAATGCACTTGTATTTATAGCCAATATTGGGCTGAAATTTGAAGAGGTGCAACTCTTCAGAATGTTTGTTTAAGCAAAACGGCCACAGCATAAATGCCATAACATAAATGGCTATTTACTCAACAATAAAGAGGAAAAATTGAAGAGGGTAGTTTAATTCATTTACATAACTGAAAAACGAAAAACTGATTGGATTTAATATTAATATTCTGTTATTAAAATGAATATTTAATAACATTTATGTTAATATTTTGCTATTAACAAATAAATTTGGTCCGAAAAATTAATCAATCAATCGATCATTTGACCAAATCCAAATTTAAATCCAAATCTGAAGCCGAGTCGAGTGACGACGATGGCGCGAGGCTTGCCTTCTTCTCAACTTTTTAAGAGCTAGAAGAAGAGCAACTGCTTATATACCAATAAAAAACCTCTTCCTCTTCTAATATGGGACAATGTCCCTTTGCCAAGGGAAACTTAAAATTTCACTTAAAAATTCATTACCTTCCATTTCCCATTCACCCTATTTTAAGCCTCATTATTCTTAAAACCCCCAACAAGAGGGACAAAAATCTTCATGTTTTACCTTTTTCTCATTTTGGTGATATAGCACGTCCCCTTATGGGCAATATCTAATAAAAATGGAAAAGCAAGCTGCAGGCCAGCCATTAGAGGAATACATTCTTAAAGTTTTGTTCAAGATGATGCCAATTATTAACCTGCAATAAGAAAAGAAAAAAAGTTTGGTGTCTGAAGTATTTCGCATTCGTGCAAGTGTAAGGAAGAGTCGCACTCCAAGGGTGTACTGTAGGGAACCTATTCTAACGCTAGCATTTAGTGGTTAATTCCTCGACTTGAACCTGGAAACAACTTTACTGTTACTCAAAGACTAGTTTATAACCTGCAAAGGATAATGCACTTTCAAGATTTCACTAGATAAGGATGACCTTTTTTCGAAATGCATAGGCACAAAAAATAAATAGAAAAATGAAATAAAGAACGAAAAAAAAAAGGAAATCAATCCCCTTTGCCCAAAAAGGAAGGAAAACGGTGCAAAAAAGGTGAAAAGCATAAATTAACAAGTGGGTAATAAGTTGAAAAGTAAGGCCCGTGAAAATGAAGGTGCATGTTAAATGTCACTATTACTGGGCCCATAAGAAATGGACCAAAAGAAAAGTACATGAAAAAGACCACATTTAGCAGCTGTGCGTAAAAGGGACGTTGCAAAAAGCTCATCTTGGCTTCAAATGACAAACTGCAATTGGGAAAAAAGACCGAAGAATTAACCGAAATAATAGTTTACCTAATCTCTTAAACTAAAAATAACCGGCAAGTGTATAATATATACATAATTCATTAAAATAGCAGTAGTTATAAGCAATATAGATACCGGCTACAGAAAGAACAGTGAAGTTGGCCGGTTATTTGTGTAAGAAAGGAAAGGCTTTGTGGACATATGGCTAATGCAACTCTCACAGTCTCAAGTCCACTTCCTCTTATTTTATGTATCTGATTGTACTCATGTCCATTTCAATGTGATGTAAGAGAGGATAAACCCACAATTGGATTAGGTTTTTGTCTGTAAGCTATATTACTTTTTGACTTTTATTTTGTTCGTTTGGTTTGCTCATAAAAATTATACTATTCGTCCTTCAGCTGACAATTCAATATTCAAGATGTCACGATTCAAATTGTAGTGCACAAATTCAATATATTATTGTGTACTTTTACGTTTTCAAGTAAAATCTGTAAAAAATATATTCGGCGATCTTGCTACTGCCGGCGTCGCCCCCCCTCCGGCGACCCTACTCCTGCCGACGACGCCCACCGGTAAGTTCACCCATTTCTCTCTCTCTCCTCCTCCCTCTCTCCCGTTTCCCTAACCCCACCATAGCCAGCCCTCCTCCCCTCCCCCCAACC
>MU690936.1:265851-304924 GCA_026770625.1 Nicotiana glauca
CGCTCATATCCGGCGTGCAAGTCACCTCAATACCACACTATGATGTGCAAATCCGGGGTTTCAAACCCTCAGGATATCATTTACAAGTATTACTAACCTCGAACCGGTGAAATTCCTCGCTCGCGACGCCTTTGCCCCTCAAATTGGCCTCCATGCGCGTCGAATCTAACCAAAATCAGAGCGAATACATTACAATAGGCTAAGGGGATATAACCCAATCGAAAACAATCGAAATATAGCAAAATTCCGAAACTAACAAAAACCCAAGCCCCGGGCCCGCTTCTCGAAAAATTACAAAACTCACATTACCGGATTCCTCATCTCGCCACGAGTCCATACATACCAAGAACTCCCAAATCCGAGCTCAAATGACCTATCAAAATCCCAATTTGGAATATCAAAAATTCAAGCCCTAGCTTTACCCATTTTTAATGAATTTCAACCAATTTTCATGTTAAATATGCCATAAACTTGAATAATTAGGCCAGGGAACTTACCTCTAATCATTCTCCCTTGAATCCCTCTTCAAAATCGCCTCAAGACTCTCAAAATCGCTCCACAATGGAGGAAAAATGACATAAGCTCGCGGATGAATTAATGATATATAAACCTTTCTGCCACAGCGATTTTTTCGCTTCTGCAGTCCCGCTTTCGCTTATGCGGGGCCGCTTCTGCGGCCAAAAATCCGCTTATGCGGTTCACACTTAAAAGCCCCCTCTCCGCTTTTACGACTCGAACTCTGCTTCTGCGGTTCACCTAGGGCCGCTTCTGCGGTTAGATTTCCGCTCCTGCGGACCCGCTAATGCGGACCAAGTTCCGCTTCTGCGAATCTTCTCAGCCCATACCGAAATCGCTTCTGCGACCTGCACGCCGCATCTGCGGAACCGCCTACGCGATCCCTTTTCCGCAGATGCGGAAATGACAGAACCAGCAAAACCAGACCATGCAACAGACTCCAAACTCTCCGTTTAACCACCCGAATTCAACCCGAGGCCCCCGGGACCTTAACCAAAAGCACAAACATGATCTATTACCTTATTCAGACTTGCTCGAACCATCAAAACACTATCATTAACATCAAAATCATCAAATTTCACCAAATCAAAGTCTAAGTTCTTCAAAAACTTCCGAAATGCACTTTCGATCAAAAACCCAACCAAACGATGTCCGAATGACCTGAAAATTTGCACACACATCCAAAATCACCCAACGAAGCTACAGCAACTCTCGAAATTCCATTCCGACCCTCAGATCAAAATCTCACCTATCAACCGGAATTCGCCAAAAATACTAATTTCGCCAATTCAAGCCTAATTCTACATCGGGCCTCCAAAATCAATTCTGATCGCACTCCTAAGTCACAAATCACTTCCCGGAGCTAACCAAATTACCGAAAATCCTATTCGAGCCCTCTAATTCATAAGTCAACATCCGATTGACTTTTCCAAAATAGGCCTTCCTTAAAGGAACTAAGTGTCTCATTTTCCACCAATGGCAATCCAAACCAACCCTAACACACCACATACTGATAATGAAACATGAAGAAGCATAAAACGGGAAAAAAACGGGCAGTAACGCAGGAGACGACGGGTCAGGTCGTCACTTTCTTTTTCTTCTTCTCTATCTTTGTTTACCGACAAAAATCAAAAATCTCAACAAACAATCACAAAACCCTAAATTTAATCCCATTTTCAAATAGCAGCAATAATAGACAGAGTAATCAGTGGTAGAAACTGTGATTAATAAAGAGAAATCGCTACTTAGAGCTCATCTCCGATGAGAGCAAATATAGGAGTAAATGACTAACTGGTGTAAAAAAAATTCCTTTTTCCCCCACGTAATTAGATTAACATATATTAATTAAGCCTGTTTTTAAGATTAACAAAATTAAATATCCACGTGGATTGCCACATGGCAGGTTTTAAAAATTATTTAGAGCATGTATCATACGCACTAGTAAGAATGAGACGAAGGGATTTTATTATGAAGGGGGATATAGTTCAGAGGGTTTTCGAGTACAGACGATAGTTTAGGTAGGAAACTAACAAATATTGTATAGTTTAGGCGGGTTTGAGAGTATTAACTCTTAAATTAATGGAACAAAAGTAGTTTCATAAACTTTGACTCACTTCTTCTGAGTACATTTCTTTTATTCTAAATGCTCAACATAGTGATAGTGAAAAAATGAAACTCAAAAATTGCGCAAATCCAAACCTACTGTTTGCTAACATATTGCACGTAAGATAGAACCTTCAATACCATCACTAGCTTTAAAAAGGATGCATCATTGCAAGAAATGAATAATAAAACGAGAGAAACTGCAAATAACTCCCCACTTTTTACCAAAAATTTCTGGCAAGATACAGAAACTGGATGGGCTTTTTAAAACAGCATATTTCCCAAAGAGAAATACCTTGCTTTCCCATCATTATTATACTGATCTAATGAAGACCAATTCCTTCTCCAAAAGATTATCTTAGATCAAAGCAGCTGAAGCTGACTTCTAAAGTAAACAAAATTGGAAGCCATACAATACTATGGCCTTTGCTAAATTTGGATAGAACGAAAACTTGTGCGACACACCCTGACATTAATTAATTTGTCAAATCGCCTATGTTCTTATGTGTTTCACAACTCGAATGAAGATGCTTCCCAACTGTGCAGCTCGAGATATTGGATGGTAACTGGAAAACTTGAAATCACTATGCACAGGACATAAGACTGTCGTCCAACAGCCAGTCATCTTACATCCTTGGTACTATTATACTCAACTCGTCCTAGAAACAGGAATGAGTTATAATGAGTTTGTGATTAAGGTTTCATTATCAGGAAAATTGAAATTAAAATGAGGCTTGTGACTATAGTTAAATTATCAGCCAAATGTCTCTCATCCAAGAAAAGAATGTAAAGTTACTTTACTACAACTACACAAGCATTATGGAGGACATACCGTGAGAAAAGAAAATAGACCTATAATTTATCGACGTCTATGTTTGGAGAAGCTTGCTGGTCCAATATTTTGAGATCCTCTAAAATCTCTACCAGGAGAATCCATTGATCCTCTAAAAGAAGCATAAGCTGCTTTTGCTGATTCTGGGACAGAGTCTAGAGGAATTGATTCCACAAAGCATGCCGTATTGATTCGAGTCCTCTCAAGTTCAGATTGAAGTAGCTCGGAACTATACTGCTGCGCAAGAGCCTGTGAAATTTCCAACAATTCAAAGGTATGCAAGGAAGGGTGGCTAAACACTTTAATGATGATGTCTATACTAGTTAACTTTTGGTGCAAGGCAAATATCATTGCCAACAGCAAATTTGCTGGCTGGACTGAACCATGTGATAGCATGTCTAATTATGTCTAAGCAGATTGCATGGAGAAAAGACATGCCCAGAATCTGGAAAAAAAGTCGATAAAGAGGAAGTATTTCATACAATCAGGTCATCAGGTGATACAGACGTCCCTTGCTGCCTTTCATCCTGAAGTACATCATCACTTCCACGTGTTGGCCGACGGCTATGACTTGGAGTCTCAATAGTCTCTGTCACACTCTCACTCGCTTTCTCTAAGAGGACCCCTTGTAAAGTTTTCAGAGACTCCCTTGCTTCATGTGTAAAATAAGGGTTCAATATGGTCTCGAAATAATCAAGCTGCAAGATTAAGCCATAAAGACTATCAGAGTCAACGCCAGACACTTAGTCATGGGAGAGCATAACCTCTCCATTTCAGTTCCGCGTTTTATTCTATCAACTTTTGGTAGTCCATAAAAATATCTAGAGAAACAAAAGCCTCTGCATTTTTGTTTTTTAAGTATTTTCCGGCTTCTAATTGTCGCAAAGGGCAAAAACCCTTTAGCAATATAAAAGCAGTCAAAGAACCAACTTGTATTTACACCACCAAAGAGAAGCTGTCTAACAGCAGAAAGGTGATTCCTTGAAGCACTAGCAGTTTAACTGACCTCAAGCATAAGCTGACAAAAGCCATTCACATCTAATACCGTAAAATCTTTGTCTTGGTTTTCATGGAAAAGGCTTAGGAAAGTGTCTATTAGGCCTTCAACAAGAATACCAAGTGTCTTATCCAAGAGAGGCTTACAACCGGCAAAGACCTGTAAGAGAAAATCCAAAGTTAGGAAGTTAGACTGAGTTATGCCAAAGAGCAGTTTTGCTAAGAAAGCCACCATGTACAGATAGAGATTTGATGTTTAAACTTTTATCTCTGCACCAGATAAATCAATTGAATCCTCCATCCACCAAAAAAAATGAGCGGGAAACAATATAACCAGAAAAACGTAGGAGAACTAACCTCTGCATGTACAGCAACTAAAGTGTGTAGCAATTCCACAGCAGCATCTCGCACTCCCTGCAACACAGACAATTGTGCTATTATTCCAGGTGGAAAACGTTTTCTGTTATAGAAGGCTAGAATGAGAAAGAGTTATCACCTTAACTGTTGGTGCAGCACCCCATTGTATACCACCCTCCAACAAATAGTTTACACCAGCTGTTCTAATCAAATTTGTCTGACAATATTCCAAAAATAGTATAATTAGTGATCCTCCATTCAGGGATAAGACAAAGTTTAAGAGGCAATCATCTGTTCTTTTAGAAAAATGTACTCCACCTATATCAAGCACAAAGTATACTGGGAGCTAATGTAGGCTGTCACACACACCGTTTAAGAAAAAAGTGAAACAAAACAGAAGGATGTCTATTATAGATGAAATAGTGCAAACATTACACACATATGTATGGATCTTAGTACGGATATAACAGCTTTTGGCCTGCTGAAGATATGAATCACTCATACCTTCGCCAAAGTATACTGCTCAAGCACATTCTCTTCGAGCCCAGAGAAAGACGTAATCAGATCTTGCATATCACCATCCTCTTCATCCTTACCCCTAAGGTAGCATAGCCCTTCAGTATCAGCTTCAGCAAAGGGAAAAAAAAGTAGAAAAACGCCAAGTGTCTGCTAAGGCTTTAAGTACAAAGCGAGAGCTAAAGTAAACAAAAAACATAATGGACAGCAAAACAAAAAATATAAATATGTAATGCAAGAAAAAATAACTAAGAATACAAACAATTCTATAAAATGATTAAAGAACCATAATAAATTGGAACATATGAAGAAAACCATGTTAATCAAAGAAATTTCAAATTTCTAATAAAGATTTCCTAATTCAGAATAGAGACTACTTTTGTTTACTAATTATCTAATTTCCTATTCCTAACCACTAAAATAATCACCCACGATGCATCCTTAACAATCAGTACATTACTTTGTCTTTTCCATTTATTGTTTACTGTTTTTCTATTCAAGAAAGTGCACACGAATGTTAAGGTACTTGTGGTGCCTGTACTGAAGCATATATTAAGCAAGATGAAGTGCCCTGCATTGCACTAACCCTCATGACTGAAGCGATTTCAGGTGGACCTTTAACAACACTAGATAGTATGATGATAATTTAAATGTTAGGTAGCTCGACCAAAAATTATCTTGTGAAAGTCTCTAAATACAAGATGACTGCCGAAAAGAACTGCTCAAGAGAAGATTTTAAGTCCTAATAGCACATAAGTCCTTCTTTGTTCAAAGACAGCTCTCAAATTCCTGGGCAAAAACTTTTCCATTTAAAAGTTAAGAGAGACAGGCCCTTAGCTAGTCAATTTAGTTCCCATGGTTATCTTATAGAAAGTATGCAATTGAAGTTGTTGGGAAAACATAAAAATCCTGTTGCCCATTGAATTGCCACTCTTTATGCAACCAACTTGGGATGTAGTTCTGCAACACACTGATATACTGAAGTACCCTTAGTCCTGTCAACTCCTATTGAGTGCATTGTTTCCAATGCTTCTGACATTATATTCGACGGAACAAAATCAAACAAAATAGACAAGCTATACAGTACTAGAGAGCTACTTGTACTATTTTAACTTGATTTACAAGCTATAAAGTACTAGAGAGCCATTTTTGTACCTAGGCTGCTGCCAAGTTCGTCTGTACTTGCTGTACAATTCAAGGGCAAGTTCATCTTTGAGATACCCAATATTACTTACAACCATCAGCAACTGTCGATGTGGATCTACAATACTTCCAGGAAGAGGATCCGATGATTTTTCTGGTTCAGCATGTCCGTTTTGAAAATGTAAACTTTCTCTATTATATTCGTCCAGAAGCTGATTGCCAGTGTGCCCCAGTTGGCCTAATCAGAATGCAAAAAGTTGTATCATATTCCAATCATCCAATGACTATCAGCTACTGAAATGCTGCGGTATCAACTAAAAAGGAAAAGAAAAAGGTATCAACTGCTTTACACACCGGCAAAATTAAGCAAACAGTTCAAAAAGGCAAGTCTAACAGATTCCTGAATTTCTTGAAGCTGCATGAATATGTCCTCTGACTTCATAGCCTCATTCCTCAAAGACTGAATCATTCTGGACAGAACAAGATTGCAGATATGAGCGTATCAACCGACCAAATATTTTTCAAATTTCATTCCAAGTAAAAATTTCAAGCCTGTTTCCTGAAGGCCTATATTACACTGCCCAAACAACTTAAGAAGACAAGAGCGCTACATCTTTGCTTACAAAAAATTATGTATGCACTCAATCAATTGTTTGTAACTTATAAACCTTCAAGGAGGAGTTGTCTTAATAGTTAATGGTATCAATAAGCACAGCTTGTTATAGTATGTATCACTAAACCATGGTATAATTCAAATCAAATAAATTCCCCCATATTTAGCAGGAACGTGGACACGAGTGTGTGTCAACAGCAGTGAGGAAACACAAGAATCTACTTTTAACGTATATTTTTCTGTCTGTACTGATGAGCGAGCCCATGTATACTTGAATCACTCTTGATAGCTTCGCAAACATATACATTTGGATGCACATGTACGAATTATTAAATAATTTGCGCTAAATTAAATTAGTTCCTGACAAACATCAAAGGTAATTGAACAAGCATTTTGCATATTGAAAAGAAGACAGCTAGGGAAGACCCTTCAGCTTACTGTGGTGTGTAGTTTGTGACATCTTTAACTTACAGATTGATCTGATCCATCGAAAATGTGATAATTGAACGGAAAGCCAGAGGCAAGGAAGAAATTGTATATGGAGATCTGTTCCTTTCTAAAATAGATACTGGGACCCAGGATTCATCTGTTGATATCTTCTCAGTTGTAGTCCGCATCCAAGAACAGAGCCTCAATATGTAAACTTTTGTGACCTCAGACTGAAGGTTGCGCAATGCTGTAACTGTTAATCACAGGAAAATAACTCAGGAACATTTCACAAACAACAGCGTACATCAACCTGGAAAATTACATACCAGCAACTGAAGGCGCTGATTCTTTGGCTTCAAAGGCTTGGCATGCTTTAGATATCTCTTTTATGGCATCGCTCATGTATGGGCAAAGAATATTTGATTCTTCAAGATCTCGAAATGTGTTTTGAACCTGTGAGATTAATTTCAACATTGTATTAGGAAGAAGCATGAATACACATTAAATCACAAAAACTTATATCCAATCTCCTAGAAAAAGCACCAAATCTATGTCAAAGCGAATGACAGCTAAAACAGACTAAAAACTGGTGGACAAAAAGAACTATACAAGGTGGAATGGAAATTACAAGAGGTGGTTAAGGTTGGTGTAACAAAAAGTTAAGGTTGGTGCAACAAAAGACTTGTTTCAACTTGCTACTCATTTGACAAAAATTGAAAACATAAGATATATAAGCTAGCATCAGAGAGGTAGAACAGAGGTAAAACTTAAACCAAGAATGTCTATGTCCTAACAAGTTTTGACATGACGGAAGCCTTAGCTACATTCATATGATTATTATACGACCAGAACAGACGGAAGCCTAGCTAGATTCATATGATTATTCCTCTTTAAGAAGAACGAATATGATGGTTAAAAGAATCTATGGTCTAGATGGTACCCCTGTAGAAGTATGGAAATGGCTAGGAAGAGCACAGTAGTATGCCTAACCAAGTCATATTATGGAGTGAAAAAATGTCAAACGAGTGAAGAAAGAGCATCTTGATTTTATTAGATAAAAGCAAAGGAGAAATTCAAGATTGCAACATACTATTGTGGTTAAAGTTATGAACCATAGGTTGAAATGTGGGAAAGAACTAAAGGGCATAGACAAGGGTGATAGAGACAAGTGTGGCTTATGCCTAGTAAAACTACAGCTGAGGTTATATTTTTGCTATGAAGAACATATAACAAGAGCAAGAAGGATCTTCACATGATATTTATTGATCAAGAGAAAGCATGCAATAGAGCACCACGAAAGTTCTTTGATAGGTGCTTGGCATGAGAAGAAACCATATAAAATATATAAGTATCATCACAGATAACTATGAATGAAAGGTCACAAACTTATGCCATAGACCAGCGGATCTTTTTTCTCCTGAAATCATCTTGACGTTTCATACTTTGCGGGAAAGTCATTTCTAACTACCTGTTTGTCTTTATCTTTCAATGAGGTCTGAGTTACTCCCTTTTAATCTGGATTATGATATCAGGAATCTGGATCAAGTGGAGTGCATCAAAGGCGAGGATGGTAGAGTATTGATGGGGAGGCTCAGATTAAGCGGAGATGGCAAACTTACCTTCATAGACTTCTGAATGAAGATGAGGGACCGGATATTGTGTTAGGTAAGTTGGGGCACTCGGAGAGGCACCGAGACTTTAGGTATTGTAGGCGCATTAAAGTTGAGGAGGTCGTGAGGGCTATGCATAAGATTAGTTGGGGCAGAGCAACCGGGCCAGACGAAATTCCGGTAGAATTTTGGAGATGTGTGGATAGAGCTTGGAGTGGCTGACTGGGCTGTTTAATGTTATTTTCAAGACGAAGAGGATGCCGGATGAGTGGAGGTGGAGCACGGCGATACCGTTGTACAAGAACAACGGTGAAATCCATAGTTGTAACAACTATAGGAGTATCAAATTACTAAGTCATACCATGAAAGCTTGGGAGATGGTGGTGAGGGTGAGGAGGACGATGTCTGTATCCGACTCGGGTTCATGTCGGGTCGTTCTACCACGGAAGCTATCCACCTTATTAGGAGGTTGGTGGAACAATACATGGATGGGAAGAAGAATCCGCACATGGAGTTTATTGACTTGGAAAAAACGTATGACAAGGTCCATAGGGAGGTTCTCTGGAGATGTCTGGAGGTAAAAGGTGTGTTAGTAGCTTACATTAGAGCGATCAAGGACATGCATAACGGAGCTAAGACTCGGGTTAAGATAGTAGGACTCGACTCAGAGCATTTCCCGGTTGTTATGGGGTTACATCTAGGATCTGCGCTCAGCCCGTTCTTATTTGCCCTGGTGATGGACGTACTGACACGACATATTCAGAGGGAGGTGCGATGGTGTATGTTATTCACTCAAGACATAGTTTTAATTAATGAGACGTGAGGCGGTGTTAACAAGAGGCTGGAGGTTTGGAGACAAGCCCGGGTTTCAAGTTGAGCAGGACTAAGACAAAATACCTAGAGTACAAGTTCAGTGTTGAGTCGAGGGAAGCGGGAATGGACGCGAGGCTTGGATCACAGGTCATCCCCAAGAGAGGCAGTTTCAAGTACCTTGGTTCACAGGAGGACGGGGAAATCGACGAGGACGTCACACATCATATAAGAGTGGGATAGATGAAATGGAGGTTAGCACCTGGAGTCTTGTGTGACAAGAAAGTGTCATCGATACTCAAAGGTAAGTTTTATAGAGCGGTGATTAGACCAGTCATGTTGTATGGGGTAGAGTGTTGACCGGTTAAGAACTCACATATACTGATATACAGAAGATAAGAGTGCAGAAATGAGGATGTTGAGGTAGATGTGTGGGCACACTAGGATGGATAAGATTAGGGATGAAGATATTCGGGAGAAGGTGGGTGTGGCTCATATAGATGACAAAATGCGGGAAGCGAGACTCAGATGGTTCAGGCATGTGCGGAGGAGAAGCCCTGATGCCCCGGTAAGAAGGTGTGAGCGGGTGGCTTTGGTGAGTACGAGAAGAAGTAGAGGGCGACCTAAAAAATATTGGGGAGAGGTGATCAGGCAGGATATGGCGCGGCTTCAGATTTTCGAGTACATGGCCCTTGATAGGAAGGCGTGGAGGTCGAGTATTAGGTTGTAGGTTAGGAGGTAGTTGAGCATTTTCCTTCTTTGTACCGAGTGTAGCTAGTCTGATAGGGTTTGTCTTAGATTGCTAGGGGTTAATATTGTGTTCACTCTATTCGTCCGTTATTATAGCACCGGGCCTTATTTATTGGTTATGATTATTGCGTTTCATCTATTTTCTTGCTCTTATGATGATGTTATTATTTATATGGTTTCTGCTGATGGTACTGATATATTGTCTCTTTTTGTCTTGTTCGTTTTCTTGAGCCGAGGATCTATCAAAAACGGCCTCTCTACCCTATCGGGGTAGGAGCAAGGTTTGCGTACACACTACCCTCCCCAGACCCCTCACCTGTGGGATTTTACTGGGTTGTTGTTGTTGATATCAGAAATCTGTTCTGAATTAGGCAATGGTTAAATTTGTTCCGTGGCAAAATTTGTGTTGTCGTCTCACTAGAGAGTAATACAAAAGATAGAAGATAAAGACCAACACTAAATGGCCTCAAAATTGAAGAATAATAAACCAAAGTTGTAGTGTCAAAAACAACTTCCTCGATCAACAGCCAGAAAAGGGAAACAACTAGGTGCAACTGCGTCTAAAAGTAAGCATAACCCATGGCAACTTACTCTCCTGCCATCAAGAGGAAGCATTTACCTCGGATTCATAAGCAGATAAAGTACTCTGCAACATTCCAGCAACTTCATCAAGAGAATGACTTGAGTACTTTCCGTCTCCTACTTTTTCTTCAGTTCTCTTTGCAGAGACGTTGACATTTGAATCAGAAGACACTTGGGAAGTCTATTTACAGGAAAAAGAACCATTAAAATCTAAAAGCTAGCAAATGGAAGCAAATAATAAATATCAATAGGAAAGACTGCAACATTGATGCACATCCCCAAAAAATTGGAGAAGCAACAAATTTCTCTAGTACGAGAAACAAATGGTAATCATCTTGACCTACTCCAAGAAATATACTACTTGAAGTTACCAAACGCTACAAAAACAATGACGGAGAAAGAGTTAATACCCTAAAATCCCCCTAAACTATCATGTTCTTGTCAGTTTCCTACTTAAACTATTCGGTGTCCCCAAAAACCTCCTGAACTATATTGTCCTTCATATTAAAAATCTTTCATTGCATTCTTGGTGGTACGTGTAGTACATGCTCCTAATTATTTAAAAAACGTGTCATGTAGCACTACACGTGGATATTCAACTCAACCTAAAACCCACGTAAACTATCACTTTTTTGTCAGTTACCTACTTAAACTATTTGGTGTCCCCAAAACCCCCCTGAACTATATTCCCTTATATATTAAAACCTCGTGCTTAACTTTTAAAGGTGCGTCTGTCTAACTATATTAACTTATGGTTTGTAAAAATTTTTTTATATAGTTTACTCATGATGTATTGCTCTCGGATGATTGATTAACTTTAGGAGTTTTGGCCAAAATAATATTTAATGCATTGTGTTAATTTTAGGCTTAATTGTGATTGTGTTTTATGCTAAACTCCAATTGAATAAGTCCTTATTTATATTTACTTTGTAGCACAGTAAAAATATAAATAAAAGCATATAGTGTTGCATTTCTTAAAAATCATCTTATATTACATAAAAAGATTACACAAAATGAAATTTCACAAATAAAAACTCAATTGGCCAACAATTACATTTTCTAATTCCAGATTGTATAAAGAAGGTTCAAGATATTCAACTTTATTCTCTACAAGGTGTTGAGTTAAATAAAAAGATTTAAACTGATATTCTTTCAACAATATGTGTAAGACATGAAAGAAGACTAAAACAAAAAATAGAATAAATCAAGAGAGGGAGAAATTTTTTCAGAGGAAACCCATATAGAGAACTGAAGAAAAAAGGTTAAAAAGTGAAGAAGAAGAAGGTGAAAAATAAAGAAGAAAGGTTAAAAAAAAAAAAGAAGAACGGTGAAAAAATGAGGAAGAAAGGTGGATGTAACTGAAATAAGGAGAAGATTTATTAAAAAAATAGATGGGAAAGAGGGTTAGACTAATTAGCCATTATTTTCTGTCATATGAGCGCTTTTGATGGGTTTTTTCAGCTGCCACACGCTCCCTAGTGAGTGTTTACACACGCTATGCCAGGTCAGCGATGAAGGGGTTTTAATATGAAGGACAATATAGTTCAGGAGGGTTTTGGGGACACCGAATAGTTTAAGTAGGAAACTGACAAAAATGTTATATTTAAGGAGATTTTAGGGTATTAATTCACGGAGAAATTATAATCAAAAGGAACAATTAGATGGCTGTCACAGCTGGACACAACCAAAATTCAGTGTGGCAGTGGAGCATCAGATTTCAGCTATCTAATCATAGATGCTCGCGTCATAGTACAAAGCAACCCAGCATGTGACATCCAAACCTCCAAGTAAAAGAAAATAATCACAGTGTCTATCTTAAAATGCCCACAACTAAGATTAGAAAATTTACATTATAAAACCATTTAGACTTTTCAATCTTCAAAGATTGTGCATACTCTCGAGAATTAGAGTTCTCCTAGAAACTTGCAAATCAACCAAACTGATTTAAATTGGACAAGATGAAAGAATGAGAGATATGTCCAATTTAGCAAACTAGTCAGAGTAATGTGTAGACAAGCTAGTCAGAGTAATGTGATCCAAAATTGACGCTAGTAATGGATTTTGAGAAAACAAATTTAAGAGGAAAATGAAAAGTGAGATCAACTATATATGGCAAGTACTAATTTAACAACTTTGTTCTATAAGTTCATCAGAGCATCAAATTTAGTCCACGAAGCTATCTGGTCCTCACTGACTTGGTAGATGAAAGAGGATATCTTAATCTTATCCTTAGAATATTAGCATCAACCTGATGAATAGACTACAGGGGGTAAGGAGTTTCGTTACCTTTGCAAATTTCCCACTGAAAACTGAAACGGAAACTTTCCAGAAGGCAGGTACATGCTGAATAATAACAGCAGTCAACCTACGTATATATCTTCCTCTAAGAGCATCACCTTGTTCACCGATCATCTCTAATGGTTGCAAATCACCGGGAGATACAGAGTAGTCAATGTCTGACTGATCATCATTTTGTAACATGTAATGAGAATCATTAATTTGAAGTTGAACTAATTATCAACAGCTTTCTGATAAAAGGCAATCATACTTACAGAATGGTTCAGATCTTGCTGAATTTGCCTCCATTTTGCATCAGATAAAGCTCTTGCTCTCATCTCATTCTGTAGATTCTCCATCCTTGCTTCATGATCTAAAGAGCATTTCTCAAGCAAGCCTCGAATTCTGTGGTTCTGCGAAATAGCAGAATTATGTCCGCAGTTTTTACATCAGAATAAAGTGCTATTCATAAAGCTAGACAATATTTACCACATCCATAAGGGGAGATACTATTACGCTGTGTTAAAGAAGGAAAGAAAAATGCCAATCATTATTAATTAGGAAGAGAAGAGGGTTTTCATGATCTACCCTGCATTTTCCTTTTCTATAAGAATTAAGCAATGAAAAGCCAAATTTCTCAAACATGAAAAGCATAGAAGTGCAGAGGAGAGAGATCAAAGAGAACAAATCTATAAGTACTGATGTTACAACTGGTCCACCCTAAGCATAACACCATTATATGTAATCAAAAAGGATAATATTGGATTTAGATGCTTCACCTGTATATTCAAGTAGTGCCATACAGGATCTGATTCAGGTTCCAACTCCAACAAGAGTCTCACTATATTTTCAAGCTACAAGAAGCATTACGGAATACCACATGAGTAACAAGTATACATTGAGAAACCTGGAACTTTCTAAAAACTAAATGTAAGTAAAATTGTCAGCATTTAAAAGGTTGCACCCAATGCCAAGGTATGTAAGTCAAGCCCAAATGGAGATGAAGACTGCAAATAAAGCAATTATATAAGAAAATCTATCATTTGCATGGACAATGGTAATATCAAGTGTTTGGAAAGAAGCCATTATAAGTTAACAAGTTGTTAGAAAGGCAAATACCAATTGATTCCCTGCAGAAGAGAAACAAATTCCTTTAAACAATCTGAAATTAGATAACCTAGCAAGAATATATTTGAGGCATTTTAACGATTAGGTAAATTGCAAGCAGACGCAAAAAGAAAAGAATTATCTACACTAGGAGTAGCAGAAAGACAATAACCGCTATAAGCCAAGTGAACAAGAGATGAACAAGTTCGAGCTCTTTGATCAAGTGTAATCCACTTCATATAGTAGCATCCCAATCAAGCACAACTAATTAGGTGGGGGTGGAAGAAGCGAATATATGGATTGGAACACATGGAACCCGTTTCACAGATGTATTCTTCCTCTAGCAAAGGTAAGGTATCACAAACCACTCTTGTTTTAAGTCGACGGTAACACAAGGGCCATCATTCTGTGGTGGATCTACAACCTGATCTCAAATAGTAGCTTCTCAAGCTACGTTTTGAATTACAAGTTCATCAGGCAATTTGTACCCCTCCAGATAAATGTTACTCCCAAATGAATAAGAAAAATAGTTGTGGTACAGAATAGTCAAAGCCACTCACTGGTTATCAAAGCAGATTTGGATCTGTTAAGGGAGGGGAAGCAAACCATTTGTAAAAACGTATTGAAAACCCAAGGCTTAATTTTATTTCTTTAAATCCAGAGACACGACAGAGTTGAGATCTTCGGTCCTTTGACTATTTCACCATTATACTGCAATATTGACGCAGCTCCTTATGGAGACTTTTAGAGAACCAACAGTCCACCGTGATGCCATCCTACACTTGCCATATCTTCTTTTATTCAAAAAGATGAACTCAAGTTGGAAAAATAACTAAAGGATGACTTACATTTGTTTGGTCAATATGAGGATCTTCCAGAGACTTGTAAAGCATGCCTTTAAACTCTTGCATAACTTTTTCAACCTCCTCAAGGACACGCTTCAAAATACCTACCTGAAGAAAACACATAAAATAAATAGTGACAAAAACAAAAGCAAAAGCTTCGGATAATGATGACAAAAATAACAACAAAAACAGAATCTATGTGCAAAGAAGTAAAAAAAAAAAAAAACAAAGAAGCTTAAATAATAATCAGAAGATAACCTCAAGGTGTCAAGCATCATACAAAAGTCAAGGGGGCATGTTTAATACTAAATCAAACTAAAAACATCAAAACCATGAAACTCTATCAAGTGTTTTTTCCCATGTGATGAAAGATGCCTACCCAAACAATCTACATTTCAACGAGCATAAACAATCTGCTCTAGCCAGAAACAAGGGAGATCTTAAAATATATTTTTTAATAGGTGGAATACCTAAAAACCTTGCTAAACTTGACACGGATTATTAGTTACAGCCCTTAACTATTCGTGGTCTTAATTAACCCCATGAACTTGACTTTTTGAGAGCCATTACCCAGACGCTGATGTGGCAAAGAGTATGGGCGCACTCTCTTTTAAGCGCGTAGGAGTGAAGAAAAAATAAATATCAGCTTACACGTAGGTTATTTTTTAACCTAGGTGTCTTAGGTCACATGTTTAACTTTTAGGTCACAGGTCCAAACCCCCACACCATGCAAAGCAAAGCCTGGTATTTAAGTGGAGGAGGGTAGAGGGACGGGCCCATTACCCACCGAGTTTCGAAGGCCGTGGTAGGTCCAAAGGATCGGGCCCAGACGGATTTCTCGGTCATAAAAAGAAAAGTAGGTTATTTTTTAACTTTTAATTGCATATAGTCATATATAACGATTTATTTGTTACAACTATGTATTTCTTCTTGCTTCATCTTGACATATAATATGGACTTTACGCTAACTTTTATTTTTTTTAATTTCTTCTATAGATATAATGTTTATTTGTTCCAACTGCATATTTCTTCTTCTCTTTTTGGGGGAGCCAAATTTGTAAAAGTTTGGTTGGAACTCCATCATTTTAGCCAAATAGAAAACTTTTAGCAAAAATAATGGAGTACTAGTTGTGTATTTTCTGTTATTTGTTTTCTTTAGATATAATATCTATTATTTTAATTGTGTATTTTTATTTCGAGTCAAATCAGTAAAAAAAAATGACTACAACTCCATTATTTTTTACCAGATAAAAAGGTATAGGCCAAATAATGACCTTGCAATTGTACACTTTTTTTTCTTCTTTTGATGTAATGATTATTTATTTCAATTGTGTATTTTTACTTTTTCCGGTAATATCTGTAAAAAATAATATTTTTAGATCTCCATAATTTAGAGCTATATAAAAAATTATAGTCAAAATAATAAAATCAAAATATGAATTTTTTGATTCAAATGTATAAATCTTTATTTTCAGGTCAAATTCAAAAACAATAACTAAAACTTTATTATGTTTAGCCAAATAAAAAAAATTACCCTAAATAATATAGTTCTTGTGAGAATGCACGGGAGAAAAATATTATTGATTATGATACAATGAGCCCTATATATAATACATATTCTCCTCCTACTACATATGGTACTAGGACATATTCTACTCCTACTACATATGAGACTAGGACATACTTTACTCCTACTACATATGGGACTAGGACTATTTACACATAACTATCTAACACTCCCTCTCAAGCCGGTGCATACAAATCATATGTACCGAGCTTGTTGTATATGTAACTAATACGCGGACCAGTGAGGGACTTGGTAAAAATATCTGCAAGATGATCATCCAACTTACAAGGCCACTAGACTCCCCCTGAGCAACAAAATCAGGTGGTTGTTGATAAACAAAATTTTGAAAATAGTGAGACTAAGCTGTATTCCACACTACAAAATAGATTCTAAAACACCATCAGAAAACAGAATTTTTTTTCTGGAAATTATGGTTCACGGCGGAAAATCAGTGTTCATGCCGGAAAAGCGCATTGTTCATGCCGGAAAAATAAAAGTTGTGAGAATTTGATGTAATTTGTATGGGTAGGCTCGGAATCATTGGACGAGTAAGTTGTCCTGAAAAGTTTGTCAAAAAGTGGCTGGAATGGTTCACACGCGCCGGAAAAATTACTGTAGCTCGCATGAACCCTAGTTCTGGCGGCGCGTGGAGGTGCATAAGGGACTTTCTGCCGGAGCGATTAATTGGTTTTCTTTTGTCGCCTAACTTTTCTGAACAAGATGGTAGTGTTGGTTTTCGCACATTACTTAACGATGAGGAGATAACGCAAATCAATCTTGAGTTGTTAACCGAAAAGACGCACGGTGACTGACTTTTCTGTTCTTATGGGACTTGGATTTCTAAGGTTTTGGTCGCCAAGGATTTTAAATCGGATGGTCGTACTGGTATATGCACAGTACCACTATAGCAGGGATGAACCCTGGGAACAAGATGAAGTTGCCGGAAAATTGCACGGCGACGAGATCTTTCTTCCCGGATGTCGTTGGAATGATGTAGAACGATAATTTTCTCACTGAAGCTCTGATACCATGTGAGAATGCACGGGAGAAAAATATTATTGATTATGATACAATGAGCCCTATATATAATACATATTCTCCTCCTACTACATATGGTACTAGGACATATTCTACTCCTACTACATATGAGACTAGGACATACTTTACTCCTACTACATATGGGACTAGGACTATTTACACATAACTATCTAACACTCCCTCTCAAGCCGGTGCATACAAATCATATGTACCGAGCTTGTTGTATATGTAACTAATACGCGGACCAGTGAGGGACTTGGTAAAAATATCTGCAAGATGATCATCCAACTTACAAGGCCACTAGACTCCCCCTGAGCAACAAAATCAGGTGGTTGTTGATAAACAAAATTTTGAAAATAGTGAGACTAAGCTGTATTCCACACTACAAAATAGATTCTAAAACACCATCAGAAAACAGAATTTTTTTTCTGGAAATTATGGTTCACGGCGGAAAATCAGTGTTCATGCCGGAAAAGCGCATTGTTCATGCCGGAAAAATAAAAGTTGTGAGAATTTGATGTAATTTGTATGGGTAGGCTCGGAATCATTGGACGAGTAAGTTGTCCTGAAAAGTTTGTCAAAAAGTGGCTGGAATGGTTCACACGCGCCGGAAAAATTACTGTAGCTCGCATGAACCCTAGTTCTGGCGGCGCGTGGAGGTGCATAAGGGACTTTCTGCCGGAGCGATTAATTGGTTTTCTTTTGTCGCCTAACTTTTCTGAACAAGATGGTAGTGTTGGTTTTCGCACATTACTTAACGATGAGGAGATAACGCAAATCAATCTTGAGTTGTTAACCGAAAAGACGCACGGTGACTGACTTTTCTGTTCTTATGGGACTTGGATTTCTAAGGTTTTGGTCGCCAAGGATTTTAAATCGGATGGTCGTACTGGTATATGCACAGTACCACTATAGCAGGGATGAACCCTGGGAACAAGATGAAGTTGCCGGAAAATTGCACGGCGACGAGATCTTTCTTCCCGGATGTCGTTGGAATGATGTAGAACGATAATTTTCTCACTGAAGCTCTGATACCATGTGAGAATGCACGGGAGAAAAATATTATTGATTATGATACAATGAGCCCTATATATAATACATATTCTCCTCCTACTACATATGGTACTAGGACATATTCTACTCCTGCTACATATGAGACTAGGACATACTCTACTCCTGCTACATATGGGGCTAGGACTATTTACACATAACTATCTAACAGTTCTAACCAAGTTTATTATAAATATTATTTGAAAAAGATTATCTAAAAAAGTAACACACTTAAGAAGGTATAAAATATATTTTATTTTTCAAAAAATGCCACATGGACAGGAAAATCCACGTGGCAGGCGAGTGCATACCACTTTCCTAGGATGAGATCGTCCAAGGGGTAATAGTTATCGAATAACTAAGTATAGGGGGGTAATTAAGACCACAGATAGTTCAAGGATGTAATCAATAATTTGTGCCAAGTTTAGGGGGGATTTAAGGTATTTTGCCTTTTTCATATAATATGGACTCATTAAACAAGGCACTCAGGATGTTCCTATTCCTTTACATTGAGGTGAACACAAACATGTTAAACAAAGAAAAAGCATTAATTCTCAATATAAAACATTGTTAAGATTACGCATTTGCTTAAAAGCACGTTGTAGGAAGGGCCTCGGTGAAATGTATGAAAAAACTCTATAATTAAGATTTCTTCCCTAGTAGAGTTGGGCACTGCCAACAGCCATTTACTAGCCTGGAGTATCTATGTCATTCATGACCACAAGGTATCTTGGATTAATTGATTACTAAGACTGGGAAACATAGGGCCTCACACACAGAGAGACATGTTCATGTATAGATGCAATAAACTTCTGCATAATCTTGTGTAGGTGTACATGTTTTGCAGGATTTAGATCGGTCTCAGCAGTTTCAAACAGAAAGCACAATCCAATACTGGTAAGTTTAAAAGTCGCAGAATATTTACGCTTTCACTTACATGAGAAGGCAGAACAATTGACTTTGCTTTCCTGTATTCCCTGACTGCCAGGTCGTATTCACCCTTACTAATGCTCTCACGAATGGTACTGGGTAAGTTAAATAATGTTCGGAACCTCTGAAGCATTCCTTGAACAGTTCGTATCTTCTCAGCTTGAGCCTATACGGAAAATGCTTCTAGTTTTTATATCTAACAAAAAAAGAGGAGGCAAAACACCCACACCTACAATAATCTACTTCACTAAATAGATTGAACTGATAAATACAGCATCACATCCTGTTTACCTGCCTTTCAAATAGTGACTCAAAAGCACGGTTAGCAATTGAATTGACTCCTTGCATACAATTATATAAGTGAGAAGTTCCAGAACCTTCAGGGTCCTCCTCAATGCGTCTCAATTTTGATTCAATATCTATAGCAAAAACATAAGTCAGAATTAGATCTTCCTATGGTAAATCAAAGTAAGGCGAGAACCTAATAAGTATCAAACAAGATGTGAAGCTCACCATCAATTGTTGTTTTACAAGATACAAAGCAATCAAAATTCTCTTTGACCAATTGTTTTTTCTGTTGCATACGTCCTTTAAGATCAGTTTTCAAAGAAAGAGCACCTGCCTCTAAGTCAGCTGCACTAGTATCTTGGTGGATTCGGGATAGAAATAACTTTGGGTCAAACTTCTCACAAAAATAATTCAACCTCTCTGCAAAATTGACGCAATATCTTGTGAAAAATTTCAGTTGATTATTATCAAATATAACTTGCCTGAGATAGAGAAACTATAGAAGGAAATCATAGCAGTAAATGAAAATAGAAAACAAATAGTTAATCAAAATGATCCTGCAAATTGCTCGGGCTTTAAGCAAAAAGAGAGAAACAACGTGAATTGAGTATGAATTTAGTATATGAATCACTTGACATATATGAATTTAGTATTTGTGAATAGTTTCAGCAGCTTCGCTTTAAAATATGCCTGCAACATCAAAGCACAGTTTTAGTGAACGTGCTGCGTTTCTGTCTGCCACCAATGATTCTCAGGAGATGCACGCATCCCCAAGCGATTGCCACCAGCAAAACTTGACGAAATAATATAATCAGGGAATCCTCCTGCAGGCTTGTCTAGTAATCCAATGCCATATTAGTGCACATACAAAGTGCACTGCAAAACAAGGAAAATAGATTTAGAGATCACATAGCATCCTCCCATACTTTTTCCTCAACCACAATATGATATTTCCCAGTAGGGTAGCAGAACATCATTCCCAAGCGACCCACTATTGTCTTAAATCTGCTTATGTGCCTAAGCATCACATGCCCTACCATGTGAGTTAGAGATCCTGCTATTTGTCTAGCTACAAGAACTAAAGAGGGAGCAGACCTACAGGACTAAAAGATACTGCAATAAGGAAAGTTCACTCAACAGTACTAAGAGTAAGTGCCCACACTTGAATCCAGAAGAATCCAACAAAGTGAAGATGAATGAAAGTGGTCATACAGATTCATCTCCGTATTATCATCGCATGGCACGTTCAATTCGAAATATTATTGAAAGAGGCTGATGAAAAGAATATTCCTGGGGGAACTGTAATAGATAAGGAGAGGCAAGAAAGCTGTAATATGATAAACTAATTTGGTGAAAAAATTAAATACCGCGAGTTTTGGCGTCTACATGATCCCTATCACCTACAGATGGGGAGCTTGATGAGTGCTCACTGATCATCCTTAATGTTCTATTGTCAACTATCCTGTCAATACAAAACAGCATCCCAGTTAGCACAAGACATTACCAGTGAACAGTTTGAGATACATAAATAAAGTAAGACGATAATAGGTACCCCAATCTTAGAGGATCTATGCATTCCATGCCACGGGGGAAAGACTGCAAACTGTTAAGTGCCTTCTTCGCCAATGCCATCTTCTCCTCCTCAGCCTTAATTTGAGTGGCTGGAACTGCTCTAGTCTCCCTCATCTCCCTAACATGACGCCTTAGCTGGAAAAAGTTTTGATCTTTAAGTTCAGCATTCAATCAAGACTGCTTTAAGCAGTACCGGCCAAACAAAAATTTCATGCACATTGTTAGAATAGTCATGTAATTAGGAGTAAATAACCCTAATCTAATATGTATTAGGAGTAGGATATGTTATGTGTGTATATATATAGGGCTCATTGTATTGTGTTAAACACAAGTAAATAATATCAATAATATATTTTCTCCCGTGCTTTCTCACATGGTATCAGAGTTTTGGTGAGAAACATATTGTTGTGCATCATTCTAGCGACTTCCGGAAAGAAAGACCTCGTCGCCGTGCAATTTTCCGGCGACCTAGAAGGCTGCCCGTAATCACATCAATTTCTGTTGGTGTTTTCAGAAAAACAACACCACCACAAGACTCCTCAGGCTCCGGCGACCAAACCCCAGTAAACCCCACCGGAAAAATCAAGCTCACGCGCCCTCACGCCCCGAAAACTCACCGGCGAGATCTGACCCACGCGCCCCACGCGCCGGCGCGTGAACACTGTTCCGGCCATTTTTTGAGAAACTTCCAGTTGGACAGTCGGATCGCCTAGTGATTCTGATTCTGTCCATACCTTTTTCGTTTGATTCCGACCACTTTGAGTTTTTCCGGCGACTACACTGACTTTTTCCGGCAGCTACAGTAATTTTCCAGCAAAAACAGTTTTTCCTTCATCTGTTTCAGCGAGTTGTCAGTTGGTTCTTTCTGTTATTTGGTGATAATCCAACGATATCTTTGGGAGTCAATGCTTTCGGGTCTAGAAACCCGGGTTATGGCAGTTCCGGTGTTATGATTACCTCAGAACCTTTAATGGGAGATTCAAACTACTTAGCTTGGGCTTCGTCTGGCGAGTTGTGGTGTAAAGGTCAAGGAATTCAAGATCTTTTAACAAAAAAGGCTAGCGAAGGTGATGAAAAGGCCAAAACACTGTGGGAGAAGGTCGATGCTCAGTTATGTAGTATCCTGTGGCGATCTATTGATTCCAAGTTGATGCCCTTGTTCCGTCCATTCCAGACATGTTATTTAGTTTAGGAAAAGGCTCGTAATTTATACGCTAATGACATATCTCGTTTCTATGATGTAATATCGCGAATGACAAGCTTGAAGAAACAGGAATTGGATATGTCTACTTACTTGGGACAAGTACAGGCAGTCATGGAAGAATTTGAGACGTTGATGCCAGTTTTTGCTAGTATTGAAAAGAAACAAGAGCAACGACAGAAGATGTTTCTAGTTCTTACACTAGCTGGACTCCCTAATGACCTTGATTCAGTACGTGACCAGACTTTGGCTAGTCCGGCTGTCCCCACAGTTGATGAACTATTCTCTCGATTACTTCGCCTTGCTGCAGCACCAAGTCACCCAGTGAGCTCATCACAGACACTTGAATCATCTGTCCTCTTATCCCAGTCAGTGGACAATCGGACATTTCATACTATGGAGAATAGACGAGGAGCAGGTCGTTTTGGAAGATCTAGACCCAAGTGCTCTTATTGTCATAAACTTGGACACACTCGTGACGTGTGCTGTTCTTTCCATGGCCGCCCACCCAAAAATGCTTATGTTGCTCAGACTGAGACTACAGGTAACCAGGGATTTTCTTTATCTGAAGGGGAGTATAATGAGTTCCTTCAGTATCGAGCAAGTAAGCAGACATCTCCACAAGTAGCTTCTGTTGCTCAGACTAATACTTCTGTTGCAGGTAATTCTTTTGCTTGTGTTTCCCAGTCTAGTACTCTTGGACAATGGGTTGCGGACTCAGCCGCTTCTGATAATATCTCTGGTAATATATCACTTTTGTCAAATATTGCGTATTCACAGTCTCTTCCCACTATTACTTTAGCCAATGGATCTCAAACCAAAGCCAAAGGAGTTGGACAAGCAAATCCCCTACCCTCTGTCACTCTAGATTTCGTTCTCTATGTCCCTGACTGTCCTTTTAATCTTGCATCTATTAGTCGTTTGACTCGTGCCCTCCATTGTGGTATATATTTTATTGATGATTCCTTTATTATGTAGGACCGCAGTACGGGGCAGATGATTGGAACAAGACTTGAATTAGAAGGCCTTTACTACCTTAACTCACTAAAATCCTCCAAGGCATGTCTAGTTACAGATCCTCCGGACCTAATTCATAGACGTTTAGGACATCCAAGCTTATCCAAGTTTCAGAAGATGGTGCCTAGTTTGTCTAGTTTATCCACATTAGAGTGTGAGTCATGTCAGCTCGGGAAACATACCCGAGCCTCCTTTCCTCGTAGTATTGAGAATCATGCAGAGTCTGTTTTTTCTTTAGTTCATTATGATATATGGGGTCCTAGTAGAGTCAGTTCAACCTTGGAATTTCGTTATTTTGTTAGTTGCATTGATGATCATTCAAGATGTACTTGGATTTTCTTAATGAAAGATCGTTCTGAGTTGTTTTCTATATTCCAGAATTTTTGTGCTGAAATTAAAAATCAATTTGGTGTCTCTATTCGCACTTTTCGCAGTGATAATGCCTTAGAATATTTATCCACTCAATTTCAACAGTTTATGACTTCTCAAGGAATTATTCATCAGACCTCTTGTCCTTATACCCTACCTCTTGGGGGGGTTGCATAGAGAAAGAATAGGCACATCATTGAGACTGCTCGCACACTTCTCATTGAATCTCATGTTCCGCTGCGTTTTTAGGGCGATGCAGTTCTCACAGCTTGTTATTTAGTTAATCGGATACCTTACTCTCCCATCCAGAATCAGATACCGTATGCAGTATTGTTTCCCCAATCACCCTTATACTCTGTCCCCCCTCGTGTTTTTGGGAGCACTTGTTTCGTTCATAACTTAGCCCCTGGGAAAGATAAGTTAGCTCCTCGTGCTCTCAAGTGTGTCTTCCTTGGTTATTCTCGTGTTCAAAAGGGATATCGTTGTTACTCACCTGATCTTCGTAGGTACTTTATGTCATCTGACGTCACATTTTTTTAGTCTAAAACTTTCTTTACCTCTTCTGACCACCTTGATATATCTGAGGTCTTACCTATGCCGACCTTTAAGGCGTCTACTATAGCTCCTCCTTCACCTTCCGCCACAGAAGTCTTATCCGAGTCTACTATAGCTCCTCCTTCACCTTCCGCTACAGAAGTCTTACCCATTCCAACCGTTGAGGAGTCTAGTGTGGCTCCTCCTAGACTCCCTGCCACAGGAACACCACTTTTGACATATCATCGTCGTCCGCACCCAGCATCAGGCCCAACTGATTCACGTCCTGCACCTGACCCTGCTCCTACTGCGGACTTGTCTCTTCCTAGTACACCGATTGGACTTCGGAAAGGTATACGGACCACCCTTAATCCTAATCCCCATTATGTCGGTTTGAGTTATCATCGTTTATCATCACCATATTATGCTTTTCTATCTTCTTTGTCCTCCGTTTCCATCCCTAAGTCTACAGGTGAAGCATTGTCTCATCCAGGATGGCGACAGGCTATGATTGACGAGATGTCTGCTTTACATACGAGTGGTACTTAGGAGCTCGTCTCTCTTCCTTCAGGTAAATCTACTGTTGGTTGTCATTGGGTGTAGGCAGTCAAGGTTGGTCTGGATGGTAAGGTTGATCATCTTAAGGCTCGTCTTGTTGCCAAGGGATATACTCAGATATTTGGGCTCGATTACAGTGATACATTCTCTCCCAGTTGGCCATTAAGAATGCTTGTTTACACGGTGACCTTGAGGATGAAGTTTATATGGAGCAACCACCTGGGTTTGTTGCTCAGGGGGAGTCTCGTGGCCTTATATGTCGCTTGCGCCGGTCACTTTATGGTCTAAAGCAGTCTCCTCGAGCGTGGTTTGGTAAGTTCAGCATAGTTATCCAGGAATTTGGCATGATTCGGAGTGAAGCTGATCACTTTGTATTCAATCGGCATTCTGCTTCGAGTCTCTGTATTTATCTGGTGGTCTATGTTGACAACATTGTTATTACTGGCAATGACCAGGATGATATTACTAAATTGAAGCAACATCTCTTTCAACACTTTCAGACGAAGGATCTAGGCAAACTAAAGTATTTTCTGGGTATTGAGGTCGCTCAGTCTAGCTCAGGTATTGTGATCTCACAACGAAAGTATGCCTTAGATATTCTTGAGGAGACAGGAATGACAGGTTGTAGACCTGTTGACACTCCGATAGATTCGAATTCTAAACTTCTGCCAGAACAGGGGGAGCCTCTTAGCGATCCTACAAGATATAGACGGTTGGTTAGTAAATTAAATTGCCTTACAGTGACAAGACCTGACATTTCCTTTTCTGTGAGTGTTGTGAGTCAGTTTATGGATTCTCCGTGTGATAGTCATTGGGATGCAGTTGTTCGCATTCTTCGGTATATAAATTCAGCTCCAGGCAAAGGTTTATTGTTTGAGGATTGAGGCCATGAGCAGATCGTTGGATACTCGGATGTTGATTGGGCAGGATCACCTTCTGATAGACGTTCTACGTCTGGATATTGTGTCTTAGCAGGAGGAAATGGTGTCCTGGAAAAGTAAGAAACGGAATGTGGTTGCTCGGTCTAGGGCAGAAGCAGAATATCGAGCGATGGCTATGGCGACATGTGAGCTAATTTAGATCATACAATTGCTCAAAGAGTTGAAATTTGGTGAGATTAGTCAGATGGGACTTGTGTGTGATAATCAAGCTGCTCTTCATATTGCGTCAAATCCAGTGTTCCATGAGAGAACTAAACACATTGAGATTGACTGTCACTTTGTTAGAGAAAAGATACTCTCGGGAGATATTGCTACAAAAGTTTGTGAAGTCGAATGATCAGCTTGCAGATATTTTCACCAAGTCCCTCACTGGTCCTCGCATTAACTACATATGTAACAAGCTTGGTACATATGATTTATATGCACCAACTAGAAGGGGAGTGTTAGAATAGTCATGTAATTAGGAGTAAATAACCCTAATCCAATATGTATTAGGAGTAGGATATGTTATGTGTGTATATATATACGGCTCATTGTATTGTGTTAAACACAAGTAAATAATATCAATAATATATTTTATCCCGTGCTTTCTCACACACATATTCTGATTTACAAAGATAAAGAAGCCATTTATCTACCTCCACATGAATGTCAATTGAAATTTATATACAAGAGCTCACAAAATAAAACTGAATTCCTCAGATGAACAACCCCCCAAATGTATGCGAAGCAAAGAAAAATCTCTTATAGTAAATAAGAAACTATAGTTCTAACAGGTACACGCCAATAAAGCAAAGTCACTTTTGCTATGAAAGATAATTTTCAGGAAAATATTGTCAGCTGAACTCATTTCCTTTATGAATATTCCAACTCTTACTCCATACCACGTGCTTCAACAAACACTTAGAAAGTGTTTTTAATCTTTAGTATGCAAAAATATTACAAAAACAGTATCGTCATACCACATCCTCCTCCTTGAATAATTATCATGGTAAATTGCTACTCTACACTGAACCAAACACTCTAAATCATCCATAAAATGGTATTCCAATTTAAAATTATTTCCTCCATAACAAACATGACTGTATGTAGAAAGAGTAATGATGAGATTACCAATCGTAAAATCAACTAACAGTATTAAAACCACAAGAATTGCCCACGTAAGAGGAAAGAAATCAAACAAAAGTTTAAGTGATACACAGCTTTTTGATAAAACATCATGAAATCATAATCACAGCATCAGCTTACAAAGCTACTACCAGATATTATACCCACAACACAATGACAGCGTAAATTATACTGTCAATGAATTTAACCTGTAATAGCAGGTTCAGGTTAGTTATCAGTTTCAGTAGCGGGTCGAGGATTTAAAGTTTATGGGTTACTACGGCGACCGCAAGTTAATTTACAATAACAACTGGGTTCACTGCTATCTATTTATAGATATTTGGTGAATTTTTTAATACATATACAAGGTCTGGGCAAATGCTACCGGGCTCCGCCACTAATCAGTTTTATCAGTTTATCAATCAATGTTTGACAAGATATTCACCTTTAGTTACCTAACAAGTGGCCTGACTATGTAAACACCATCAGTGCTTAGTAAAATGTATTTTTAAAATATTGCCACACCCACTCGAACTGACTCTCAATTATAGATACAAGACTAGTAAATATTTAAGGCAAGTAAGGATACCTCGTCTTCATCGACGCGTTTCCAGCAATCAGGTTCACCACCTTCCCACGGTTCATCATCATCCTTTCCAACTGATCTTCCTCCTCCACTTGCAGCACCTCTTCTCTTCGACACGCCCTTACGATCCTTGGAGGAAGGAACCTCATCACCAGATGAAATGCTGAGTATCTCTAAGTCCGAATCATCTTCATCTTCCTCCACTCCTTTCCTCTGCTTCTGCGGCACGGTATTGGTGCTTTTTCTGTTCGGCGTCGCACCTCCTCTGCCGCTACTCGGATTCGGCTTTGGCGGTTGCTCTGGCGGTTTTTTGCCATGTGCTTGCTCCTGTAATGCCATTTGTAAGAGCTCATCTTCGTCACTGTCGCTTGACATTTTTTTGTTCTCAGTTTGTACGAATTTCTGTATAAGTTGAGAATTTGAAATTTGGAGAATCAAAGAACATGAGAAATGGAGGTTGTTGAATTCGGAGATTGTAATTGATTGTTCTTTTGGGAAAACTTGTTAGATATGCCATGTCGAGAAGTGTGAAAAGCGCAACTTTTTTCGTCAATCTTGTTCTTTTGGTGGAAAGGATGAACCGTTAATAGAGGAAAGGGAAGACCTTTTCTATATTTGAATAACTGATTGTTACCATGGGACCAAACGAAAAAAAACTCAAACTAAATCAATTAAAAAACCCGATTTAATTTGATTTAATTTGATTTGGTATTAAATAAAAAAATTCGAACCAGCCCGATATATAAATATATAATTTGTATATATACTATTATTTAAGATTTTATATAAAATTTTCTTTAAAAATATTTATAAATATTTGAGATTCTCTCGAGGGATATAAATTTTAATAGAATATAAAGTGTTCCATATTTATTGACCTTAAATAATAGGTTGTATGATCACTTTATTATCAAGTGTTACTAAAATATGTTTATTTCTTTGTTCTTACATATTCATATCATATGTTAAGATGTATTAAATTCTTATATTTTTTTCGAATGTGAAGTGATTATTAATATTTAGGTATCATATTGATTTTTATGTTTAATTACTAAATTCGGATAACCTGAAAGTGTATATCAACGAAAAATTATTGTCCGACAACAAAAAAATAATTATTATGTGTTAACTAATGGAATTCTTGCATAAGAATATTTTAATTGATAATATATTTGTCAACTTTTATATTTTTACTAAATAGATGTATACGTATCAAATATTTAACAAAGTAAGATTGAAATAATATGTAAGTAACAAGAAACCCGAAAATTCAAAAAACCCGACAAAACCGAACCAATCCAAACCGATATACTTGGTTTGATTTGGTTTGGTTTTGATAAAAACCAAACCAACTCGGTCCATGTACACCCCCTAATGAGTACCCACTATACAAGGGTAAAGATTTACTTTTACATCAAAACATAATAATTTAGCTAGGGGTTGGCGTTCGGCCAGTTCGGATTGCATATGAAATTTCAGTTTGGATTTTAAATTTTCGGATTGACAAAATGACAATCCAAATCCAATCCAAATAAGTTCGGATTAGATCGGATTTTTTAAGTTCGGTTTCAGATTATTCAGTTTGGATATTTTGAATTTTCGATTTTGAGCTTATAACTTGAGATGTTTCTTCTTTTTACAAAAATGAATATCCAAATGAAGTATTCAAGCTGTCTGAAAAGTTCTTCATTTTCATCGCAATCATCCAAATGAAATATTAAAGCAATGAAATTATTATATAAAAAATAAAATAAAAATACAATAGAGACGTTAATACGACATACAAGAAGTAGAAATAGTAAAACCATGTCCAAATAGAAAGTATTCTCATAATAACTTAGTAATTAATATTGAATATATATGATAATATCTAATGCGTAGGGTATTGAACTTATTACTATTGACATATGGATAATGGACTAAATATAAAGTATAAGAATTTCGGATTTTCGGATATCTAAAATTTGAAGTACCAAATCCAATATCCAATCTGAAATCCAAAATCTTAAAAAATTAAATCCAAAATTCAATCCGTAATCCGAAAATCCAAACCAAAAATCCAAGAAATTCGGATTTCGGTTTCGATTTCGGGCTTGCCCAAAGTATACCCACCCCTAAATTTAGCTTAGTTAAATAATGCTTGCTTCTTTTCCTTTTCCATTTTTTTAAAGGGATGTATCGCAAATTAAGTCATCGTGGCAGATGTGTCGTGGTGGCCGCCTTAAAGTATAGTTTTCATCGAGCAATGGATGAAATTCTTTGCAAATGATTTAAATACGTAACGGGATATTGTAAGTAGCGGAGTAGCCTTGCTGCCAGATTCAGCCCTTTGTCATTTTGATTTGTTCAAATGTTTAAGAAAATAAAAGAAAAAACTATAGACAGAGAAATCTCATCCGTTCTATAGCATCTGTCAGTGGTTTTTCTTTGTTTTAGTCACAACTAAACAACATAATTTTCAGAAAATAAGTACATACTTTTTTGGGCCAAACATGGCTTGATAAGCTTCTCCCTTCTTTAAAGGAATTCATAATAATAAATTTTGGGTTTTACCTAAATTTAAAATCATTACACCTTGTATTATTGTAGATATAAAATGCTAGAACGAGTAAAGGGAAAGGAGAATACTGCAAATGAAAAATAAGGATCTGCTTCATATTCCCATTCATTACTACTTACTAGGATTCGGCTGAGTAATAAGCAGGACAATTAATATAAATTCATTAGCCTAACATAAAGAGATGTGTAATAGAGGCCTCAAAAATCAAAATCTACCATCTCTGGACGAAGTTCTACCATCTTCATATCTTGAAAAATCCTGAACACAACTTCTTGCTCCACAGAATAATGTTCTAATAGAAAAACTTTGTTAGTTTTCAACAGTAGAGCGCCCTGAACTTGTTCGAATTTTTCACTTAGCCACCTAAACTGAGCCCCTGACCCGAATTTTTCACACGTTTGATGAAGTGGCAATAGGCAAATAGAATAAAAACACGTAGCAGCTTGCACAAGCTCATTTATATGCACGTATTATTAGCAGAGTAGCTTATACTCTATTGTGCAACATAGAACTGTAATCATCCTTAGATGATTTTGAATTATAAGGAGCAATTTGCTCTACATTGACAAATTAGTAATCAGCGCCAGGAAGAGTTGTGAAGTGAGAAAAGGTAAATGTGCATCCACTAGTTTTTCTCTTCAGCAGCATAAAGCCTTTTGATCTCCTCCACATCATCATAACTACCAAGGAATATTGGCGCCCTTTCATGTATTTTCTTAGGAACTAAGTCAAGTGCCTGCATAAAAGTAATATTAGTAGTTAAAAAGGGACACACTTTGACTACATTAAAGTTCTTTTTTCTACATCTGTTTAAGATGACCATATAAAACAATTACTGCCATCTAAAGCCATCGAAGATGTTTTTTTTCAGGGATCTTTAATCTTGACTCAGAAAACTAAACAACATTTGACATCTCAAACACTAAACTCAAGTCCAAAAGAAGAAAGGTATATAGTACTGAACTGAGAATATCAGCTCCATGACACTTTTCACTTTTTCGTAGGAGAATTCTTTTGGCAAGGACTGAAAGCGGAATCAAAACAAACTTGCAGTTTGATTTTCTATTATAGTTTAACCAAATATGCAGAAATCTTACCCGCTGCTTTCCTGTAAATGCTTGGCCTCCTGCTTGTTCCATCAGAAATGACATGGGAAATACTTCATAAAGAACCCTGTTTCATACAATTTCAGTTGCAGTCTTTCAGATAATTATAGTTGAGAAGTTCAATTTGTAACTCAAAAGATGTGCATAACTTACCGCAGCTTCCCGTTGGGGCTTTTCTTATCAGCTGGGTACAAAAAGATTCCACCATAGAGTAATGTTCGATGAACATCAGCTACCATGCTGCGAGGCAACAGTCAGATGTTATGTAAAATGAGGTGATAATAACTACCTACGTCAGGTTATATTTACATACGTCTATGATCACACTCAGAACATGATTAGTTTCAGATTTGTCTAATGGAAACAAAAGTTGTTGCATCTGCCCATTAAGAACAAATGCAAAATAATATGCAAATCCCAATGGAGCAATCCATCTTAACAATTGAAATTACAAAACACCAACATCAGACCCAATGTCGATTTTCAGAATTCGCAAGAACTATTCATGTCTCACTCAAAATATAAGGAGCCATTTGATTAAACCAACCCATCCAATCAAACCAAACAAGTCAAGAGCTTGATTATAAGTATTTGATAGATATTCAGCCCTGTCTGCACATTTCGTATGAACCTTTAACTTTTGAAGTTTGAACTATAGTTGACTTATAAAGCTGTAAGATGGTCATAATGATTCTAAAGATGCTACTCACCTTAGCAATATATGACACCACTCAGGCTATCAGACTTCAAGCAAAAAGTATAGGAAGCTTGGTTTCCACTTTTTCCATGTCTATAAGAAAAATAGATAGATTATAATCGCTTTTGTTCTGAGGAGCTCAGCTTCAGCGATTTCTATCTATGTTAAGAGTTCCAGCTTCACATTACTTCTCTTATTAATCGGACGAACACAATTCTATTGCCTAGTATGACAAGAAAAATGGAAATCATTCATGGTTGGCACTTGACACCTGATTAAGAAGCCAGGACAAATAAGTTGGTTCATACAAAATTCAAGTGCTTTTAATACAATCTGGTGAAGATCAACACACTCTGATATCTGTGATATGACAATACACCAGAATTTTTCATCTCTATTTCTAAGTACATATTAGAAAGTTAATTCAATGCCTGAACAATGAACTTGAAGTTGCAATTCTTTTATCGAAGGAAATGAAATGACAGTGGTAAAACCCACAAAAATACACATAAGAAGCTAAACAATTTAAGCACTTAAAAGTCTCGCACTACATAGCTCCAGTACCTTCCAATATATCTTAAAGATTTGGGTGAAGAACCATCCTTGGGGAACTTGCAGTTCTCCACATATCTGAAATTCAAATAAAAGTAAGACATCATAGAGACTGGAAAATGTAGATCATTAAACTCATTACACATACTTGGATGTTGGACCATCCCAGTTCTTGGCATTTCCTTCATTCACCGAATAAATCTTCCCTCTCTTAGGAATCTGCATGTACAAAGCAAAATAAAGATCTTGCTAAATGGAAAAGATGCAACATCAATCCTATTAATGTAAAAGAAAGTAGAAGCGAATAGGAAGATCATAATTTGAATGTTCTGAAAACAATACAAAATCCAGACAAGCAGTAGAATGACTGATGTGGAAGAAAATGAGGCTAAGAACTAAAGGTATCAAATAGCAGTTGAGGAAACAGAATTTTAACTTTAAGCAAAGGTAACTTCAGAGTCAGAAAAGGACACAGGATGTTGTTTATGCTAAAATGATCTTTTTTTCTTTTGATAAGTTTTATGCTAAAACAATGGCATGCTGTGTAGGATTGTTACCAAGAGATCACATTTTACATAGTAAACCATTATATTTGTTTCACCAACAATTTATCACGGATTGTATGAAGGGAACTGTAAAACAGTCAACAGCAACCACTCGATTATTTGCAACTTTTTACATCTGTTTGGTCAATTACAGTAAGATTTGACTATACAGTGTAATCTAACTTTGCTTCCAATGAGCTTTGGCTCAACTGGTAAAGTTGTTGCCATGTGACCGGGAGGTCACGGGTTCGAGACAAAAATGCAGGGTAAGGCTGCGTACAATAGACCCTTGTGGTCCGGCCATTCCCCAGACCCCGCGCATAGCGAAAGCTTAGTGCACCGGGCTGCCTTGTTCTTCCAATAATATACTTCGCCTATTTACCTTAATTTTTCCAATTTTAATACAAACTTTATTATGATGTAATTACTTAATTATCATACTATAACTAAGAATTATAATTAAAAAATTAGGATTACCAATTTTCAATAATTTCAAAAGGAGAAAAATTTTAAAAGAAGATTTAAAACATTGTTAAATATGAGATGAATGAATATACAACTATTGTAGTCAGCTCCTCATCATGATAGTTGTAGCTTAAAAAAGAAGTGTTTACAACTTCAAAATTAATACTACAGCATTATCAAAAATCTGTGAAAGATAACAAGTAAGAAATGATTAACTAGTTAAGTAATAACACAAAAGAAAATTCTGAAAGAAATTAACAAAACTTGTAACAGACGTTTATTGAAACTGAAGGTATCACAAAAGAATCTTTTAAAATTATCTAAAGATTAGAAATATTGTTTCCCTCCAAACTCTACCCTCCTGGGTTATATTCAACTTTACGTTCTAAGACAATCTTGAGTACTCATGCCATGATCCAGAAACGGGTGGCCAACTAAGCCAGTAGGTAAGGAGACATGTCTGCGTCTTAAACAGAAGTAAATAGCTGAGGGACAACTTTACCTTGATATCTGGATGAGTTAAGATGAATTCGCCAAGAGAGGGGTCAAGTGTAAAACCATTAACACCTTTTCCAGTGCTCAAGACAAGCTGCAAATAACCGAGCCCGAAAAAATTATTGTCACCAGTAATTGCAATTCACACTTTGAAAGAGTTTCCAATTAGACTCATATAATAATTCGTATACTTTTGGATCTATTATTTATGGAATCCAACAACTCTCAAATCTATTACAATAAAAGGTAACTCCCGTACCGTACAAGAACTTCCATACATGCAGTATCCAGCAGCTAACATATTCTTTCCAGGTTGCAAGACATCATCTAGTGTTGGTTCATGAGCATCTTTCATCATGTAAATCCCAAAGATCTAGATAAAACAGATGCATTTTGTCATTGCGCCATTGCTTAAGAAGCAAAAATTACACAAGTTGAAAGCCTATGAAAAATAATTTAATAGTTCAAAGTGGAATAATACCGTTCCGATTGAAACACCACAATCAATGTTGGAAGATCCATCCAGAGGATCAAAAACTACGCAGTACCTGTTTTAATATTGTATGAAATGCAATCACATTAATGATCACCTAAATAAAAGCAAGCCTTTGTATAAACTTGTGAAAAGCTATAATACGTACTTTCCACGCTTAGCCGGCTCCACAAAAGTAGCTTCTTCGTCTTCTTCAGACACAAGAATGCACTGTATAATTTTGAGATCTTTCAGATCAGCACCACTACGTATTTTAGCACAGTACACTAAAACATGAGGTTCTTGGGTCTTACTGTTCGGCCACTGCTGACAAGAGCCTTTATGAAAACTTCATTTGAGAGTACGTCCAGTTTCTTTTGGTCTTCACCCTTCAATTAGAAATTATAAAATTCTGATAAGAAACAAAGACTTAACGGTTCAACACTATGAGTGTCGCATTCCTAACAACTTGCCTGCACATTAGTCTCACCAGCAAGCCCTAAGAGTTTGGCCAAACCTGCCTGAAAAGATGTATACGCAGTGTAAATACATCAATAATGAAAGTAAGGATAGAACAAAACAATGTAAAACTAGTTTGAAGTGCATGCTGAAAGAGTCACTGCAGTAAAGCTTCATCTGCCTCGACCATTAACATAATAATGAAGGATAGGTTAGAGAGATGCTATTGGGCTTATCCAACTGCAGTCAATTTGAGTAGAGAAGAGAGAAAGAAGAATGACATTCCTCTATTTAACTAAGTGCTATAAGCAAAACAACTTTATCAAAGAAAAGCTCAACTCTTGCTCATGAACTTGCAAAATTCTAAGCTTTATGTTCACACAAATAAAGATTTTTCCATTTTATATTGATCCCTAAACTCAAAAAACAATGATGAGATAACTTGAAAGTGAATACCACGGCCATACCTGGATTACCATAACATCACGATTACATATTTTCAATGCACAGCCTAAGCAAAAAATCCTTTTTTAAAGCAAAATGGGAACTCATCATACTTATAATAAAACTCAAAAACCATATTGCCTTTACAGACAGAGAAGTATGTGTGGGCGCTCGGGCGTGTACAGATGATTAGATGAGGAAATTGACCATGATTCAAATTTCTAGCTAAAATCAATTTGATAAAGCAAGATTCTAAGTCAATCCAAGTAAAGATGTAACACCGCCCCCTCCAAGAATAACAAACACAAAAGACACTATAAGTTAACAAGAAGAATATCAGTCAACTATGCTTCATCAATGAATTATATCTTGATCCCAAATTAATCACACTTCTTCTGTATCTATTCCATTATATTAGAGAAAATAAAGTCTAACCTTGTTAACAGCAGTACAAACGAACTTGCAGCCAAGAACAATGTGACTGAGCAAGATAGTGAAGTCACCGCGTGATTCCGGGTGTTTACTCTGCTCATTCAACACGAACCTTGTTATGGTCATCAGATCAGTCCTGTGTGCATCCGCTGCGTGATCCATCGCTACCTAACTAACTATTCCTTTCTTTTCGTCAACAAAATACACTACTGTAGTTATTATTTACTCCTAGTATATCAATTGGCTGGCACGCAGTTCGATGCTGACACCAGAAAAAAAAAAAGGGTAATCTGGGAAAATGAAGGGGATTGGGCCTATCTGATGTCAACCGAAGTTTCGGATGACACGTGGAGAGAGAAGCGTGAGCCATGGTACCAGTGGTTAGCAGAAGATAATTTTATTTTTTTGGTCTTATGCTTATTCTGTTCCAATTCTCAATGATGATTATTGTTTTGCTGCTTCTTCCTCTGCTCTCACACACACAGTAGCTCTCCACATGGTTGACAAAATTCTAAGAGATTCTTAAGGGGCCGTCTTGTCATAAGGATTAAGGGGTTATTCCAGTATAGAATTTATTGTTTATTTTATTCAGCGATTGATTGTAACTATTAACTTAAGGTTGGATTATAATCCCATGCGTTAACCTTATCATTCAACCAAATTCCTTATAATTTTACAATAGCATTTTAATTTTTAAAAAGGCCGTTTTGAAAAAATTAAGGGTAAAATCCAATGTTATTAATAATAATTAATTTAACTACTCACTATACAACTAAAAAGCATTTTTTTGGCTATTGCTCCTTTGACAACTCGAACCTGCTGTTTAACTCAAAAGATATAAAACCTTTTTAACTAAATCAATCAAGGATGAAGGGGTAAATCTTAGCTGAATATAATAAATACTAGAAACAATAAGTGATGAAAGGATGATCATCAATATATTTCTTTTTGTTCTCAAATAATGTTTTTCACCGTGTTTCTCTGCCCCCTTACAAAGTTCTTGTTCCCCTTATATACTACAGAGAGACTCTTCTAAGTTGTCAGAAGAATATTTGATGGAATATTCTTAATGTCTCCTAATGGACTTACAATACTACAAGGGTAGTACAGTCTCTACTTTTGCTCTAAGGTCGCCTCTTTCGGGACGTCGACTCGAAGATACCCGGTCGTTTGTCATGCTTGTCATTGGTCGTAGCTGGTCAAATTTGGACCCATACAGTTAGTCCCTCCACTTGTCGGGGTCGCGAACGGACGCGTCCTCGATGAGCGGACTTCACCCACTCTTTTGGAGGAATTTGACCTATTGAAACGTTATGACAGGGCTAACGGGGGATGGTAATCATGTTCAACAAGAACTGAGTGGTATATTTCACCGGGAAATGATGTCAGCTCCATGTGCGTCATCATTATGCAGGTTTTCGAGGCAGGGATTTGACGGCTTGATGCTTTAATTCTTGCGCAGCTTTGAGACCTGCCGTCTCGATTATAGCGCCACCCAACCCTATAAATAGGTGGGGATTTGTTTTTCCGAAAAACTTTAGCCATTTCTCTCTTGATAACCTCTTTCACTCTTCCTCATTTGCTCTCATATCCTTCTGTTTCTTCTTTCGTTCCTCACATGAAGCTTCTGTTTTCTTCTTCCTCGTTGATATTGCTTTGAACGATATCATGCCGAGGTCTCGTCGTTCTCGTAAGGAGGTTCCTGAAGCCACCCCGTCATCCACGGTGCCTCCTTCTAACAGCGAGGACATGGTGGTAGAAGAGGGTCACAGCCCTCCTACGGTGGAGGAGTTGCTACTGAGACACCCTTTATCCCTGAGTGACTTCCTCAAAGATCCCCCTTCCACTCCGAACCCCGTGTTTTCTGAGACTAAGCAGGTTTATCTCGATGCCCTCTGTGTAAAGTGTGGCATCCCTGCTCATATAGAAATGGTTCCAGTGGTGAGAGATTACGTGGACGTCCAGAGACCGGGGTACTGCGCTTTCTATGATTACCCTTTTATGATCGGCTATACTCTTCCTCTCTTCCCTTTAGCGGAAGAATTCTGTAGATTCTACTAGGTTTGTCCAACACAACTTTCATTGTATACGCTCAAGGTGCTTCTACTACTGACCAAGTATGCAGAATTGGCGGAGTGCGGTGTTTCACCACCTTTTGCACATGTTCACGCCTAGTTTTTTTAGGGGTACCATGGTGCATTTGAGGCTTCGTAGCATGAAAGGGCTGGTGTTTGGGACGGATGGCCGGGCAAGTCACAAGTTCTGGCACAAATACTTTTTCGTCAAGACCGAGCACGTCGTTTTTTACTCCGCCAGATTCCCGGAGCGTTGGAACGAGACTTATAAGTGTCGTCACTCATTTTGTTCTCCTTTGTCCTATAGTAACTGTAAAGTTTATTCTGTTGTCGTTTTGCAGCGATGGGCCATACGCCTCACCCTATTGCGGATATCAGGGATTGGGTAGCTCGCCTGTTGCCTCATATAGTAGAAACTCGAACTTGGCCCGCCTTCATGATTCGTTACGACCCTAAAGTTCCCCCTGGTAAATGTCTTACTTACTACTTCGTTGGTTGCGCGACCATTTTAATGGTATGACCCTTTGTGATGGCAGGTCGGGGAGCTTCCGGGTGAAGGGCGGCAGTCCCCGCCTTTCGACAAGTCGTTTCTACTATAGACACACAGTTTGTTTTAAGTGAGTCTGTACGGGAAGGTCATCCTCAACCTATTCAATTGGGAGACCCATCTCGGGTTGTGGCTGCGAAAGAGGAGGCTTCCTCGGTGTTGGCCTCACATCCTTTGGATGAATCCTCTAACGGAGACAAGCTGTTGTCAAGGAAAAGAAGGCGGCTGGAGCTTGGGAAGGGCGTGGCTATGGATGCTTATAGAAGCGGGGCGCCCCGGATAGCCCATGTGCCCGTATTCATGACCGGCGCTATTTTGCCGAGGAGATCTGTAAGGCCCCGTAAAATTTTGTGCTTAAACCTAGTAGCTCATAGTGTCAAGGTCCGAATATTGTGTTAGGAATGTGTAGCTCACCGCAGTTCGGACCCTCGGTGGTGATCTAAGCTTTAAAAATCAAAAGAATAAATTTTTCCAGAAAATT
>MU690936.1:311642-350104 GCA_026770625.1 Nicotiana glauca
AAATCTGAAAAGTTCTTCCCTTAGATTAGATCATTAGCTCCTCAAAAACCAAAAAATATATAACACAAAACTCCAAAAACACTGTTCTATTGAAATTCTTAGGTTAATTTCGAGTTTTAGTGGTTGATTTGTATCTTCTAGCTCAGGTTCTGATTGCTGAATGTTTCTGAAGTTTCCTGGGTTAATTTTGAGTGTGTTTGGGTTCAATCAAGGTTGTTCTGGTTGTTTTTATTGGTGATGTACCTCTGTCACTTGTTCCTAGGTTTTGATAATATTGTTTTGGGTTTTAAACTGTTCTCCTGCTGCTGTGACCTGCTTTTGACACTGCTATTTACTCAATCTGGTGCTGACTCCTCCTTCTTCTTATTGTATTTCAATTCCCAGGTACACATCTCAAATTTGCCTCAATGTAGCTCTTGAATTGGAATTGAAATAAAACATCATGATGAATTGGCTTCCTAATGTGTGCTCGATTGAATCATTATGTATCAGTAGTTGAATAGATGTTAAATGATATGCATTTGTTTAATGTAGTTTAGTTTTGATTTGTATTCACATGAATATTGGACTGTGTGGACTTTCCAAATTTGTATAACTATGACCTCAGTTCTGGTACATTTCGTGTTAGTTATTCATTAGCATTAGGATTCATAACTTGTTAAGTTGCTGTTGATTTTCAGATTCAGGATAGTAAGGATAATCCTATAGATAACAACAGGCAGTATCACATACATATTAACAGAATACACTCGATTAATTAGATTATTTTCATCATTTTGTAAACATTTGTCTAGTATTTTACTGGTTCAATATCAGTTCCTATTTTAGATGTTAGTAGAATTGATATCATAGTTAGTTTGGATGGATAAAATTGGAGCATGGGATTTCAAAACAATTAGTTGATTAACTTGCTATTTTACTGCTATTTGATACGTGAATTGGATCATTTAGATTCCAGTTTTTGCTTCATCTCCTGAATTGAATTATTACTGCTATTGAAATCGATTCAAGTAGTAGGTAAAGTTCCAAATTGATGAACAATAAGGCATGGACTTAAATGGTAGATCAAGTAGTAGGCCCAGTGGTATTGTTTCGAATCCATTAGGATGAAGGCTGATATGAGCCTAAAGCCCAGTTACCGCCTTTTATATTGGGCTCGTTTGAGGCCCAAAGCCTTAGACGTTTGGTTTGAACATGCGAAAGATCTTAATCTACTCACTAAGTGTAGGATATGATGATTGTAAAATAAATTTGAATTATAAATTTGGGCCTTTGCGTTAGGTAGCGAATTAAAATTAAGAGGTTTCCCCTCTTGTTTGAATCCGGACTTGAACTTGAGGCCCAAATTTTATAATGTTAATTAATTAGGTGTTTTAGAGACAATCGTTAATAGAAAATCGTAGTTATTTTAGGATGGCCTTTAAAAATAAAACGAGGTGCGCCACGCCGAATAAAACCCATAAATTGCATGACCCTCTCTAAATGTTTATATTAAAATATGTAGAATTTGGGATGTGCCATTTAGCGAATTTTCATGGCCTCCCGCAAAGTTAATACCACGTTAGTTGCTTCAGGCGCGCTTTTTTTTTTAATCTTACCTTCCTAAATACGGGTGTGCATTTCATGCAACCTAAATCCAAATCCAAAAATGTTGAATAAAATGTGTCGAGGATCCGGGTGCATTTCATGTGATGTGATCCAAAAACACGTTTAAACGACGTTCACTTTCTTAAAATATTAATTAAAAGTGGTAAGTAATTTTTAAAATTTCACTATAGGATGACATGTATCAAAAAATCAGATTTTAGCCATTTATAATGGTTTAAGCGACCGTGCTAGAACCACGGGATCCGGGGGTGCCTAACACCTTCCCTCGGGTCAACAGAATTCCTTATTCAGAATTTCTGGTTCGCAGACTCCAATTGGGAAGTCAAAAATTTTTCTCGATTTGGGATTCAAGATAAACCGGTGACTTGGGATACCAAAAGCCAAACCTATCCCAAGTGGAACCTCTAAAAATTTAATAAATAATCTCATTTCGAATAATGTCACTTTAAATGGAAAAAATTCCTTATACATTATCCTTCGGGGTAGGTGTGTAAAAAGGGAGGTGTGACAGCTCTAGCGACTCTGCTGGGGATACGAACCCAGAATTTCGATTCAGGGTTCAAGAATTCGAGCTTAGTATAATTGTTATATTTGGCTTTATCTGATTTTTCTACATGTTCCATACTAAACGTGCTAAATGTTTTACCGCTTTGATATTTGTTGAATTGTATATATAAACTGTTACGTATTCATTCCTCTCTCTGAGTCTTCTACATCATGGAGAAGGGTGCACTTCGTGTAGCTTCTCTTCTGTTTAGAGTCTTTTCCCATTTAGAACGAGGTTTGGATAAGTTGCTAAGTCGGCGGAGCTTCTGTATCCCCGGTACGCTGCCTCCCCCTCGGCTCGAGTTGTCCGCTCGGGTAAGCCAGGTCTAGACCAATAAACCTAGGGTTTAAACCTAGAAGAACAAAACTTCATGTGGATCCCTAGTAGGAACGTTTGTTTGCATCATGTGCATTTGACTTAGGGGACTCAACACAGGGGTTGGGTCCGTCTAGGACAGGTGACCTGAAATAAAAGACCATCCTGATGCATCTTACGTGCTACTTGCGCATTTATTTGCTCAGTTTTGCATGTTGACCGGCTTGTCTATAATGAGTGAAAATTGAGAAAAGTAGCAGTGTTAGGACTAAGTGAGGGTAACCGCTTCAAAAAACCAATGCCCAAATAGTACCGAAATGCTGCCGGATTTTTAAAAAAATGGAAAAGAAAAATATTTGAAAATGAAAATTGTTGTTCAAAAAATTTGATTTTGGCAGATCTGCTCGAACGACGCTGGTTTGATTCTCACCGAATGTGAGATACGTAGGCAACCTTCATCAGGTCCAACCTCCCTTTTTCAAAAATAGCCCAAAAAAATCAAAATTTTAATTTTTGTCATAAATAAGTCAGATGATGTCATTCTTATTTAAAATAAGCCGAATGTCCCCAAAAGGGCGCCGGGAGGCTGTTTTTGCAAGAACAGCCACCCTGAGTCATTTTTTAATAATTTGCTGGCACAGCCTTAAAATCTTCCTCCAGAAGTGCCGAAAGGCCGTATCTGCGAAACCGAGTCGTTGTTTGCTTAAATAAAAAAATTTGAAAAATAGCGACTTTTTCCTTTTAGGTCAAAATAAATAATTAAAATACTCCTTAAATGTCTTTCTTTCATAAATAAAAAAAAAATTTGAAAAATTGAGTTCGAAAAATATTTTTGCTCAAAAAGTCCAAAACATTTTCGTAAAAGTCCCTCTTTCGAAAATTAAGAGGCAACTTTCAAAATCCAAAAAAAAAATATTTTTCTTTCGTGTAAGAAAAAGAGAAAATAAATGAGAATTCAAACAAAAATATTTATTTTTACTTCTAAAATTCCCAAAGTTCCAATAAAAAAAGGAATTTTTAGACGTCTTTTTTTTTAAAAAAAAAAAGTAAAATCAAAATCAAAAATCAAAAAATATTTCCCTTTTCCTTTTAAAGCATTTCTTTCAAAATGTCAAAAAAAAAATTAGCTTATTTACCTTATTTGCAAGAACTACGCTTGATCTGATTCATGCGGGGTCATGATACGTAGGCAATCTCCATAAGATTCGACCATAATACTAAGAAAAAGAGAGCAAAAAAAAAAAGAAATACGAGGGAAGGAAGTAAAAGAAAAACAAGAGTGGAAAATAAACGCAAAAAGAGCAAGGCCGGAAAGAAAATCAAAATGGAGAGAAAACCAAGGAAGCAAAAGCAAGCAAACAGAAATCAACAGAAAAGAAACGGGAAGAAAAGCCGGGATGACGCATGCAACCGTGGCAAACACGTAGATACTCATTTAACTGTATAGGTGTATCATACCCCAATGTGCGGTTACCTATCTATTACTTATTTCAAACTAACCGTTGTTGCAGTCAAATCTCCAGCTTAGCTTTTAGAAACGGTGGTTGGTTGTGGTACGCTGGCATCGCATCAATACTTCACCAAATCAAGAGGCAGTGTGGAAATATCTACAGAAATGACTTTGCCCGCAATTCCTATATCTGAAGATCGCCCCATCTCTGGTGTCCCAGCATCTGAGTCTGTCACTGCCGAAGAGAACCGGATACTACGTCTCCAACTCCTAGAAATGTGGGATGCCTGTACCAAGGGAAAAGAACCCCCAAGCACCATCCCTGATTTCCTGAACTATTTCCTAGATCCGGGGGTGTTTCCAACGTCCCCATTAGCCACCCAAATACTCCGTTGGGGCAGCCTACTATGACCGCTCATTTTATAGGAACACCTTCTGAGGCCCGCCCCCAGGTGTTCCCATCAGGAATAGCTCCTAACATTTTCACTGCTCCACCATGCTCTGTTACAACACAAGCATCACTACCAAAGCATGCTTTTGACCCTTCGGTTTTCACCTTCCAAAACCCTATCTTTCAGGAAGATCCTCCTCAATATCCCACATATACTTACTCTCAGCCACCACCATATGAGCTTACGCCAAGGCAAGATAAAACTCCCAAAGCTCCTGAACAGGACGAGATGGCGAAAAGAATGAGAAGCCTTGGACAGAGTTTAAAGAATATGCAAGGCTTGAGTGGGAAAAAAATGTTTCTTATACAGATTTGTGTATGTTCCCTCATGTGCACTTGCCCTCGGGTTTTAAAACTCCAAAGTTTGAAAAGTATGATGGGCACGGCGATCCCATCGCTCACTTGAAAAAGTATTGTAATCAGCTACGTGGGGCCAGCGGAAAAGAAGAGTTGTTGATGGCTTACTTCAGAGAGAGCTTAGTAGGCATTGCCTCAAAATGGTACATGGACCAAGACGTCCTACGATGGCACATTTAGGACAATCTTGCCAGGGATTTTGTGAGGCAGTTTCAATATAACATCGACATCGCACCAGATCGTAATTCTTTGGCAAATTTGAAGAAGAAACCCTCAGAAAGCTTCAGAGAATATGCTATTAAATGGTGTGAACAGGCATCGAGGGTGAAACCTCCCATGGATTAAGTAGAAATGATCACTATTTTCCTTCAGGCCCAGGAAGCAGATTACTTCCAAAACATGATGTCGGCCATGGGCAAGCCTTTTACAGAGGCAATTAAAATTGATGAAATGGTAGAGAAAGGTTTGAAAACGGGCAGGATTTTGAGTCAGTCGGCCATCAGAGCAACCTCCCAAGCCATCCAAGGCGGGTTTGGAGGAATGGCCAAAGGTAAAAAAAAAAGGAAATGGTTATGGCAGCATCAGGGGGAAGAAGATACCGGGCTCCTAGAAATATGTTCTCCGAAAGAATCCCTCAACACTACTATCCTCATGCTGATATGGCTTATGCTCCCCCACCTTATGCGGTCATGAATGTTCAACCCTTTGTCCGACCGCAACCACATGCCAACAGAAATCAACCTCCATTCTAAAGAAACCAGCCTCCTCACCGGAACCACTATAATCCCCTACCTCTACAGCATAACTTCCATCCTCAGGAACCACCCAGAAGACCAAACTTCACACCCATTTGTGAACCCTACTCCAGTTTGTTCCTGAAGCTTGTTCAGATGAATCTGCTACAGCCCATACCCCAAAACAGGCAAAACCCGAAATCACCATCCTATCAGCGGGGTGTCCGATGTGCTTATCATTCAGGAGCTGAGGGGCATAGTACAGACAACTGTTGGACATGGAAGAAAGCCATGGAAGATTTGATAGAACAGGGAAATATAGTGCTGAGGGACGAGGAAGTCCCAAATGTGACCAACAATCTGTTGCCCGCTCACAATAACGGGCCGGTAATTGGGATGATTTGTGAAGACAGGGAGTTTGATCCATCCTTGAAAGCTATAATTGCTATCGCCGATGCAGAAAGGAAGCCCAAGGCAGACCCGAAGCAAGAAAAAGGGGAAAAGAAGAATAAAATCATCAAGACTGAACCTGAGAAGAAGGCTGAAATAAAAGCAGAGATGGTGCCTCCTAAAAATGGAATTCTCTATGTTCCGCGAGGTCGCCAAGAAAAACCACTGGTTGTCAGCGCTCCAAAGAAGTTTGAAGTGAAAAAGGGAACACAAATATATGTACCAAAAGGAGCCTATGTGGTACAGGGGACAATTAAACCGCCTCGGCTGAATGAGCCAGTGGTTATTGGACGCGTACCATAGAAGCCAATGACGGACCCTTCTGCGGTGCCATGGAACTATCAGTAGACAGTGGTTACATACAAGGGTAAAGAAATCTTTGGAGAACTTCCGGAAAGACCTCTGTTGAGAAATATTCAAATGTACAGGAAATAAATAATGCACACAAAAGCGCTTTCCATCCAAGAAGCCCGTGAGTAATGAGGAAGCAGAGGCTTTCTTCCAGTAAATGAAGATGCCTGATTATGAGATAGTGGATCAATTGAGAAAATATCCTGAACAAGTGTCGTTGCTGTAATTGGTGACGAAATCCTCCGAACATCAGAAGATCTTAATCAAAACTTTGAATGAGGCGTATGAGCCAGTTGAAACTTCAGTCGAACAGCTCGAAAGGATGGCAGAAAGGTTTTTCGCCGTCAATCAAATTTCCTTTAGTAAAAATGACTTGCCTCTAGAGGGAGCGGCCCACAATAAAGCCTTGCATCTGACTATCAAGTGTGAAGGTTTCTATGTCAAGCGAGTCATGGTGGATGGAGGCTCGGGTGTCGACATTTTCCCACTCTCCACACTGCAAAGAATGGAAATCGGGACTAGAAGGATTCGTCCCAATAACGTCTGTGTAAGAGTTTTTGATGGCATTAAGAGGGATACCATCGGAGAAATTGATCTGGTATTAACTATAGGCCCAGTGGATTTCGAGGTAACCTTCCAGGTGTTGCACATGGATACATCTTACAATTTTCTTCTGGGTAGCCCCTGGATCCATGCTGTAGGAGCTGTGCCTTCCACTCTCCACCAAATGGTGAAATTCAAGTATGAAGATCAGGAAATTGTGGTCCACGAAGAAGACGAGTAGTCCATTTATCGAGACCCATCTATCCCATGTTTGGAGGCGAAGGAAGGAAGTGAACATATTGTTTATCAAGCCTTTGAAATTGTGGTGGCAGATTAGTACGAGGAGGGAAATCCATGCCCCCAGCCTTTCCTGTCTAATGCTTTAATTATGGTGGCTAAAGAGATGATTAGACATGATTTCAAGCCGGGAAAAGGATGGTAAAAGCTCTACAAGGAATATGAGAGCCAGTAACCCTACCCACGGCAGAAAAGTTCTTCGGGATAGGTTTCCACCCTACCCCAGATGATGAAAAATGGGCAGATGAAAGAAAGAAGGAAGGATGGGTCCTGCCATAACCATTGCCACATCTCTATGATACTTTTGTCAAGCCTAAGTATGGCGAAGAGGAAGACGATGAGGTGTTCACAGTGAGGAAATCAAAGATATATGTGGAGCTATGAGACAAATACTCTATGAGACCCACATGGTTCAGCCAGGGGAGGGAACTAGCACCACCGAGGTGCTATATATGGGACCAGATGCTAAACACCAAAACTGGAAGGCTACGCTATTCCCGGTCAGGCAGGATTCCCGGTAGACTAGCCCTGCTACTTTTTCTGCATCCCGAGTTATTTCAGGGTATAACTCGGATGTTTCTTTTAGTCTCTTGTCTTTTAAAATTCCCGAATGTAAACCCTGTTATCTTTCCAATTCCAAGAAATGAAATTAATATTTCATTGTTCATTTTCTCCCTATTCTTTCTGATTTTTGTTATTTTTCGTTTTCATTTCTCTTTTCAGTTATAATAATGCGACTTTAAATAACATGACATGCTTGCGGACTTCATGCCCAGATCCAAACACGCTGTCTAATTGTGAAATAATGAACCAAGAACCAGAATATGATGAAGAAGAGGTTTTTAGTGAAATAAATCGAGAATTGGAACAATTTGAGAACAAACCTAAGCCAAATTTGAATGAAACTGAACCAGTTAACTTGGGAACAGCCGAAGAAATCAGGGAAACCAAAATAAGCATTCATACAGATGAGAAAACTCGAGATGCAATAATCCAACTCCTGTTTGAGTTTAAAGTTGTGTTTGCTTGGTCATATGGTGACATGCCAGGACTGAGCGTTGATCTAGTAGTGCATAAATTGCCAATTTACCCCGAATGTCCTCCAGTTCAGCAAAAGCAAAGAAAGTTTAAGACTGATATCAGTGATAAGATCAAAGAATAAATCACAAAATAGTTGAAAGCAGGGGTGATCCTAGTGGTCTGATATACCACATGGCTGGCCAACGTAGTTCCAGTGCCAAAGAAAGATGGGAAAACCCGGGTGTGTGTGGATTATCGATATTTGAATAGGGCAAGTCCCAAAGACAATTTCCCTTTGCCCAACATCCACATCCTTGTTGATAACTGCGCCAAACATGAGATATAGTCCTTCATGGATTATTACGCAAGATATCACCAGGTGTTGATGGATGAAGAAGACGCCGAGAAGACAGCCTTCACTACACCATGGGGTACATACTGTTACCGGGTTATGCCATTTGGGCTGAAGAATGCCGGAGCAACCTATATGAGAGCCATGACCGCCATTTTCCATGATATGATGCATCAGGAGATAGAGGTGTATGTGGACGACGTAATAATCAAGAATCGAACTCAGGATGACCATGTTCGAGATTTGAGAAAGTTCTTTGAACGACTACGCAAGTATGATTTGAAGCTGAATCCGGCTAAATGCGCCTTCGGAGTCCCATCAGGCAAACTCCTGGGTTTCATAGTTAGCAAGAGAGGAATCGAGTTACATCAAACAAAAATAAAGGCTATTCGAGATTTACCTCCTCCGAGAACTAAGAAAGACGTGATGAGCTTATTGGGCAGGTTAAACTATATCAGTCGGTTCATCGCTCAACTGACTACCACATGTGAGCCCATATTCAAACTATTGAAGAAAGATGCGGCAATCAAATGGACATCTGAATGTCAAGTGGCCTTCAACAAGATCAAAGAATATCTTTCAAATCCTTTAGTCTTGGTCCCACCGGAGCCAGGGAAACCTCTATTTCTGTATCTGACGGTGTTAGAAAATTCTTTTGGTTGTGTCCTCGGGAAACATGATATAATCGGAAAGAAAGAGCAGGCAATTTACTATTTGAGCAAGAATTCACCAGTTATGAAGCTAAATACACTTTGTTAGAGAAAACGTGTTGTGCTTTGACGTGAGTCGCTCAAAAGTTGAGACATTATCTTCAAGCCCACGCTACCTACGTCATAACCAGGTTGGATCCTTTGAAGTACATATTCCAGAAACCGATGCCCACTGGGAGACTAGCAAAATGACAAATCTTGCGCACTGAATTTGACATAGTCTATGTCACTCACACAGCAATGAAAGCCCAGGCGTTGGCAGATCATTTGGCTGAAAACCCGATTGACGAGGAATACCAACCGTTGAGCACATACTTCCCAAATGAAGAGGTAAATTCAATAGAGGCAATCTTGGAGGACACCCGTGCTTGGAAAATGTTCTTTGACGGAGTAGTAAATGCTAGAGGCGTAGGAATTGGGGCAATCTTGATCTCAACCACTGGTCAGCACTACCCAGCTACAGCTAGGCTCCGATTCTTCTACACAAACAATACCGCTGAATATGAAGCCTGCATCATGGGTATGAATCGACCAAGATGTTAAAGATTTATTGATCATGGGGGATTCTGATCTGATTATCCGGCAAGCCCAGGGAGAGTGGGAGACCCGAGATGTTAAACTCATTCCCTATCGGAAACATGTGGAAGACCTCAGCAATCAGTTTAAGTCGATAGAGTTAAGGTACATTCTTCGGTGTCACAATGAACTAGCCGATGCACTCGCCACTCTGGCTTCGATGCTGCCTTACCCAGGCAATGCCCATATTGATCCTCTGGAAATTCAAATCAAAGAAAGACATGGTTATTGTAATGCAGTCGAGGCGGAACCCAGCACTCAGCCATGGTATCATGATATCAAGAGATTTCTGAAAACACAAGAATACCCCGAGCGAGCCGCTAATGATTAAAAGAGAACCATTAGACGGCATGCGAGTGGTTTCTTCTTAAGCGGTGATGTCTTGTAAAAAAGGACCCTGAAACTCAACTAGCTAAGATGTGTTGATGCGAGGAAGCCGGAAGAATTATGCATAAAGTACATGTTTGGTGTGCGGACCTCAAATGAATGGGTATGTTTTGGCAAAGAAAATCCCGCGAGCGGGGTATTACTGGATAACCATGGAAAGGACTACTTCAGCTTTGTTCGGAAATGCCATCAATGCCTGGTGCATGGTGATTTGATTCATGGACCTCCAACAGAGCTTCATCCGATGTCATCACCATGGCTATTCGTTGCCTGGGGAATGGATGTCATTGGGCCAATCGAGCCAAAAGCTTCGAACGAACATAGATTCATATTGGTTGCCATTGATTACTTCACGAAATAGGTTGAGACCATCACTCTCAAGTCAGTGATAGACTTTGTGCACTCCAATCTCATTTGCCGCTTTTGCATTCCTGCAACTATCATTACCAACAATGCTTCAAATTTGAATAGTCATCTGATGGGAGAGGTATGCGAACAATTCAAGATAATGCATAGAAACTCTACTCCTTATCGGCCTAAAGCCAATGGTGCTGTCGAAGCGGCAAATAAGAACATCAAGAAGATTTTGAGAAAGATGATTCAAAGCTCCAGGAAATGGCATGAAAAGCTGCCTTTTGCATTACTTGGATATCGCACCACAGTGTGTACATCGATCGGAACAACCCCGTACTTATTGGTCTATGGAACTGAGGTTGTTATACCTACAGAGGTAGAAATTTCTTCGCTCCGGATAATTGTCGAAACAGAGATTGAGGATAGTGAATGGGTCAAGACTCGGTTGGAGCAGTTGTCCTTAATTGATGAAAAATGAATGGCTGCAGTTTGTCACGGGCAGTTGTACCAACAAAGAATGGCCCGTGCTTATAACAAGAAAGTGCGACCCAGGAATTTTGAAGTGGGACAACTCGTGCTGAGACTCATTCTCCCTCATCACCAGGAAGCAAAAGGAAAATTTACTCCTAATTGGATGGATCCAAACATAATCCGGATTCCAAGAGGAGCACTGTATCTGAAACAGCAGTCAATGCAGATGCAGTAAAAAGGTACTATGTCTAGTCCTCCTGAGGCGATGGCTTTTGTATAATTGAGATAACGAAGTTTTTTCTTCCCGCTACCCCAAACACCATAATTCCTTCATAAACCCTTTGAGCCGGTTATGCTTCTTTGATCACCCTCTTTGGAACCTGGAAGTACTATTGGAAGAAAAAAAGAAGAAAAAAAAGAAAAAGAAAAGAAAAGAAAAAAAGAAAAAAAAATAGTAAAACAAAAACAAAATTATTTTCCTGAACTACGTTTTACTTGATTTAGAAAGGATACATAGGCAGCCTCTCCCTGAGGTTCAGTCACACCGAAACAAAAATCCCAATTTCCCCAAAAATCAAAACTGAGGTAGATGATATAATCGTTCGGCCATGAGCCCGCAAAAATGGTTCCAAAGTTGTAGTTCAGCCCAAATCCTTTTTACCCAAAGGCCTTGTTCAAGTCTTTCCGATCAATTAGCAAAAGCGGGGAAGTGAAAAACATCATTGTCGGAATTGGATGCAATTCAAATTGAGAGAAATAAAATGAGAGAGTCTTATCGGTGAAAACCTTCGTACACCATAAGACGACGGTGAGTAGAGAAATTGAAAATGAGAGAGTCCGCTTAGTGAAAACTCGTAAAGAGCACTATCGGGCGATGGTGAGAAGAGAAATGAGAGAGGTCGATTGGCGAAAACCCGCAAAGGGCGCTGTCGGCCGAAAAGAAGACATCTCACCACTGAAAGAGTCCTAGCAAGGTTCCCTAGCTTTGAATGCGGATCAATGGGGTTCACGAGAAGCTGGGAAGTTTGTATGGGTCGGGCATCTAGTCCAAGAAGCATGTCATGTCCATTTGAAGTCAGCATACACCTCCCATATAAGTCCTTCTTTTCCCGAAAGGGACGCTTCTCTTTAAACTCATATGCTTGCCTTTTTTGTATACTTCTTCCTTGAATTCCCTTTCGGTTTAACTCTAATTTTGGGACTATTACAAATAAAAGGTGGCAAGACTGGTTTTATAGGGCTCCGCTGGCAAAAGCCAAAGAAAATACCCAGCCTCAGTGGGTGCGTCAGTCCAATCCTGATTGACCATGGTGGTCGATGCTTTCAAAGCGAAGACATTGGAAAGGAAAGAAAGTCAAATACAAAGGTCCCAAGAGCAGAATAAAGTGAAAAGGCCAGAGCCCACATGAGCGAGTCATCGTGAAGTCCTAAAGTTGAGTCCTGTCTGTTTGAAAAGAGATTCCCCCTCAAGACCAACAAGAAGCAAAGTTGTCAACGTAAATTGGGCCGGGATCAGGCAATTGAGATGATCAAGGTCACAAAACCAACCACCATTTCAAACTAACAAATTGTTCTTTGTTAAAAGGTAAAACAGGTGTAATTCAAAGCAGCTACGCAAAAAGCAGGTGCAACCCAAAAGAGAAAAGAAATGCGCAAGCGCTGAAACAACTTTGCAACAGGGAATCGACCAAAAAGGAAGTTTCTCCGCAAATTCTTTCATGCGTTTTACTAAATAAAAGGAATAAAATATGAAGAAAAAAAAAGAAAGAAGAAAAGATTGTGAAAATGAAAATCCCAAAAAGAAAAACCATGGTAGCATAGGGTCCCATTCCCTAGATATCCCGGCATAACCCGTGGATCTCTTTGGCATAACCTAAGGAGCTTTTTTCTTTCCATCCCGGCATAACCCGTGGATCTCCTTGGCATAACCCAAGAAGCTTTTTTCTTTCCCATCCCGGCATTACCCGTGGATATCCCTGGCATAACCCAAGGAGCCTTTTTCTTTCCATCCCGGCATAACCCGCGGATCTCCCTGGCATAACCCAAGGAGCTTTTTTCTCTCCATCCCGGCATAACCCGTGGATCTCCCTGCATAACCCAAGGAGCCTTTTTCTTTCCAATCCTAGCATAACCCGTGGATCTCCCTGGCATAACCCAAGGAGCCTTTTTCTTTCCAATCTCGGCATAACCCGTGGATCTCCTTGGCATTACCCAAGGAGATTTTTTCTTTCCATCCCTGCATAACCCGTGGATCTCCCTGGCATAACCCAAGGAGCCTTTTTCTTTCCAATCCCGGCATAACCCGTGGATCTCCCTGGCATAACCCAAGGAGATTTTTTCTTTCCATCCCGGCATAACCCGTGGATCTCCCTGGCATAACCCAAGGAGCTTTTTTTCTTTCTATCCAGGCTTAACCCGTGGATCTCCCTGGCATAACCCAAGGAGCTTTTTTCTTTCCAATCCCGGCATAACCCGTGGATCTCCCTGGTATAACCCAAGGAGCCTTTTTCTATCCAATTCCGGCATAACCCGTGGATCTCCCTGGCATAACCAAAGGAGCTTTTTTCTTCCCAATCCCGGCATAACCCGTGGATCTCCCTAGCATAACCCAAGGAGCTTTTTTTTTCTTTCCATCCCGGCATAACATGTGGATCTCTCTGGCATAACCCAAGGAACCTTTTTCTTCAAGGATACGCAATCATGATTTGATCGCTTAGATATGTGTCACAACTAACTCACGAAATTTTCCTAATGAAAACTGGGGCAGAAAAATTTCGTTCGTTTGTTTGTTTTGGTGTCTTAAGAAGGTTTGACATCGGGGCATAAGGTACGAGATGACCGATGGAATGAATCTCAATCCAAAATAAAGAAAAGAAGAAAAGAACAAAAAAGAAATGAACTTAAATGTTGAAGCGAACAAAGGTGCGGATTGCTCAAATTTGATTGAAGTCACAAGTTCCATAGATCCCGTTTTGACCAATGCTGTAGAAAGAAACGACACCTACAACTTACAAGTATCAAGATTCAGATCGGGTTCCATTGCAAAATCAGCTAATACTCAAGATCAAGTTTCAAGAGAATTATAGATAGGAATCCTGTAACTCATAGTTGATAGGCATAGCTAGCTTAGCTTTGATTTTACTTTTGGTGTAATAAGGAGGTCAGCAAGCAGTAGCAGCAGCAACAGCAGTGAAATCACAACTCCTGGTAGTCCCAGCTACTAAACCTTCCAAAACTACACTGACCTGATTCCTTTACAGCCAAGGATATGTAGGCAACCTTTGAAGCAGGGTTCGGTCAGAAAGTTTTCAAAAATGCTTCTCATGGAGTGTCAAGCGGGCAAAAATCTCTCATAGTTGCTCATTTATCTTTGCCCGAAAACTCTTCGTATTTCCGAGCAAAGAGGGGCAACTGTGAGCACGTGATTTTTGCCTCGTTTAATTACTCCTATAAAATTCATTAGAATTAGGATTTTTTTCCTTTTATTATTTGAATTTTAGGAACTTAATTGCATGATTTTGTGTTTTATTTGCATTCAGTTTATGCATTATTAATTAATATAATTCGTAAAAATACAAAAATAGTACACTTGCATTTAGATCCTCATTTCAGTATTTTTATTAGTCAATTAGCATTACAAAAATGGAGAAAAAATAACAAAAATAAGTCCTTTTACATTTTTTCCATTAATTTCATTTTTTGTTTAATTCTCTTTTAAAATTAAGATCTAGTTAATCTTGGAAAATTTAAATCAGGTTCATTTTTATTTTTTATCCCAAAAAATCAAAATAAAAAATAAAATAAATAATTAAAAAAAATGAAAAGAGTGGAATTAAAAGGTTTAAAAGTGGGTGTTATATAATTTTGGCCAATGTCAACATTAGCCCAAAACCTCTCACCAAATTCGGCCAAAATGGCCCAGATCCGCCCTTATACCCGATCCAAACACTCATGCCTTTGAGATCAATAAAACGACGTAATATAGGAGAGATACTACGTCATTTTGAATTAATAAAGGCCAAATTAATCCAAGCCCTCCATCCACTCTAATCCAACGACCCTGGTTCAATCTTGGTTTTTAAATAAAATTGTCCAAATCACTTCAGAAACCCTAGAGACAGAACCTTTCCTCCTCGTACCCCTGTTTAACCCCACCGGCTTCTGCCGCAAACCGCCGCCGGAAATTGCCCACGGCGGTGGCGAAGCTCCAACTGCCTCCAAAATTTCACCACAGCTTCGTCTCCTTCTCCTCATCATGAGTCCATGACTAGTTCCCGTCAAATCCAAACAAAAACCTTCAAATATGTCAAACCCTAGGCACCGCCACCACCGTGCACGGCGCCGCCACCACCGCCACCCAAACCGTACCAAAATCGTACCCTACAATCCCCAGGCCACCCTAAGCCCCATGCTCATGGTTATTTCCCAAAAATCCCAACCGGATTTCTCCAATTCCACATCTAGGGTTCGAATTTTTGAAGCGGCTGGCCAAGAATTTAAGATTTAATTTTGCCTATTCTAGGTATCTTCTTTTCTCTCATTTGTATTGCGTATATTTTCAGTCATTTTATCCTCTTTGTTCGTTCTCGACTGGTTTAACTTGTATGATTCTGTCTTTGGCATTCTTTTTGTTTTTCTTTCACTGTTTGCTCGTCTCAATTTTTCCCTTTATTTTTGTCTTTGATTCAACCTCGTATATGTTCTTATTGTGCTTTCCTTTACTGTTTTCATTAGGTTAATGATAGAATTAGTTTTAGGATCCTTATTGATTAAATTAGTTTAGTTTAGATGTTTTTCTCTTCAGTTTAATTTTAGTTCTTTTGTTTATGAATTTCTGATCAATCTTTCAAACTAGGAATTTGGGTTTTGAATCGATCCCTGAAATCAGTAAGTCTATCGGAATCGGGTCACTTGGCTCAAACCTTTATTTGATAGACTTAGGTAATTTTCAGGGGTTTTAAGGGTATATTGAGTAGTTCCAAATAGGGAATCTTGAAATTACTGATTTGGAAAGCCGTAGAATATTCTAGATGGGGTGCCAATTATAATTTTAGGAACTTAAGAGTAGTATCTTGGGCAACAAGCTAACAATTAAAGGACTAACCGATTAAAAATAAAATCCAAAGCTGCATTAGGATTTGCCTATAAAAAGGCAGTCTCCTCTGCCTTATGAAAAAAAGGTTTCAATCTGAAAATTCCCCCCAAAGCTTCCGTAAGTTCAAACCTCTAAAATTTTGAAATTCAAAAACCAAAATCCAAAAACTTTAGTTCAAGCAATCTGAAAAGTTCTTCCCTTAGATTAGATCATTAGCTCCTCAAAAACCAAAAAATATATAACAAAAAACTCCAAAAATATTGTTCTATTGAAATTCTTAGGTTAATTTTGAGTTTTAGTGGTTGATATGCATCTTCTAGCTCAGGTTCAGATTGCTGAATGTTTCTGAAGTTTCCTGGGTTAATTTTGAGTGTGTTTGGGTTCAATCAAGGCTGTTCTGGTTGTTTTTATTGGTGTTGTACCTCTGTCACTTGTTCCTGGGTTTTGGTAATATTGTTTTGGGTTTTAAACTGTTCTCCTGCTGCTGTGACCTGCTTTTGACACTGCTATTTACTCAATCTGGTGCTGACTCCTCCTTCTTCTTATTGTATTTCAATTCCCAGGTACACATCTCAAATTTGCTTCAATGTAGCTCTTGAATTGGAATTGAAATAAAACATCATGATGAATTGGCTTCGTGATGTGTGCTCGATTGAATCATTATGTATCAGTAGTTGAATAGATGTTAAATGATATGCATTTGTTTAATGTAGTTTAGTTTTGATTTGTATTCACATGAATATTGGACTGTGTGGACTTTCCAAATTTGTATAACTATGACCTCAGTTCTGGTACATTTCGTGTTAGTTATTCATTAGCATTAGGATTCATAACTTGTTAAGTTGCTGTTGATTTTCAGATTCAGGATAGTAAGGATAATCCTATAGATAACAACATGCAGTATCGCATACATATTAACAGAATACACTCGATTAATTAGATTATTTTCATCATTTTGTAAACATTTGTCTAGTATTTTACTGGTTCAATATCAGTTCCTATTTTAGATGTTAGTAGAATTGATATCATAGTTAGTTTGGATGGATAAAATTGGAGCATGGGATTTCAAAACAATTAGTTGATTAACTTGCTATTTTACTGCTATTTGATACGTGAATTGGATCATTTAGATTCCAGTTTTTGCTTCATCTCCTGAATTGAATTATTACTGCTATTGAAATCGATTCAAGTAGTAGGTAAAGTTCCAAATTGATGAACAATAAGGCATGGACTTAAATGGTAGATCAAGTAGTAGGCCCAGTGGTATTGTTTTGAATCCATTAGGATGAAGGCTGATATGAGCCTAAAGCCTAGTTACCGCCTTTTATATTGGGCTCGTTTGAGGCCCAAAGCCTTAGACGTTTGTTTTGAACATGCGAAAGATCTTAATCTACTCACTAAGTGTAGGATATGAGGATAGTAAAATAAATTTGAATTATAAATTTGGGCCTTTGCATTAGGTAGCGAATTAAAATTAAGAGGTTTTCCCCTTTTGTTTGAGTCCGGACTTGAACTTGAGGCCCGAATTTTATAATGCTAATTAATTAGGTTTTTTGGAGACAATCGTTAATAGAAAATCGTAGTTCTTTTAGGATGGTCTTTAAAAATAAAACGAGGTGCGCCACGCCGAATAAAACCCATAAATTGAGTGGCCCTCTCTAAATGTTTATATTAAAATACGTAGAATTTGGGATGTGCCATTTAGCGAATCTTCATGGCCCCCCGCAAAGTTAATACCACGTTAGTTGCTTCAGGCGTGCTTTTTTTTAAATCTTACCTTCCTAAATACGGGTGTGCATTTCATGCAACCTAAATCCAAATCCCAAAAGGTTGAATAACATGTGTCGAGGATCCGGGTGCATTTCATGTGACGTGATCCAAAAACACGTTTAAACAACGTTCACTTTCTTAAAATATTAATTAAAAGTGGTAAATAATTTTTAAAATTTCACTATAGGATGACATGTATCAAAAAATCAGATTTTACCCATTTATAATGGTTTAAACGGTCGTGCTAGAACCACGTGATCCGGGGGTGCCTAACACCTTCCCTCAGGTCAACAGAATTCCTTACATAGAATTTCTGGTTCGCAGACTCCATTCGGGAAGTCAAAATTTTCCTCGATTTGGGATTCAAGATAAACCGGTGACTTGGGACACCACAGCTAAACCTATCCCAAGTGGCAACTCTAAACAAATAAATAATCCTATTTCGAATAATATCACTTTAAATGGAAAAACTCTCTTATACATTATCCTTCAGGGTAGGGGTGTAAAAAGAAGGTGTGACACTTGGTCATTGGGATATTACTTCAAACTGTTCGTCGAAGTAAGATCCTATCGCGATTCGAATGAGGTCGAACGTATAGTATCGTCGATGGCCTTGGACATTGGGACATTGCTTCGAACTGTTGTCGAAGTAGAGTCCCATCGTAGTTCGAACGAGATCAAACTTATATTGTCATCGATGGCCTTGGCCACTGGGACGTTGCTTTGAACTGTTCTCGAGTAGAGTCCTGTCGTAGTTCGAACGAGGTGGACTTATATTGTCGTCGATAACTACTAGTTAATTGTTTATCAAGTAGCTATAAGTTCGATTGTAAGCTACACCGGGCAGATTCTCCCAACTCTTGATCACAATGACTTATACATCCCATGTCTATAAAATTTACAGTATATGACCTGAAATAATAAAATAAAATGAATGTCAAATCAATGTCATATGAGGTTCATCATCACTCTAGAAAATAACTACATGATCTTTACATACTTGTACTGGCATATCACGGAATTCCTACTACATAATTCAACCAAAATCTAGTGTACAAGAAATGCAATTCTTTTCCTGCTATCTATTACAACAAAGCAAAACTCAAAAAGTTTTACAGAATACGAAGAAGGTCAAATGGCATTCCAAAAAAAAATACATTGTGTTACACTTAACAAAGGGCATTCTCCTTTGTCTTTAGCCATCCTAGATCTTTGAGACACTATAATGGCTATTCTTCACGATAGAACTCTTATGGTAGAAAATACTTTATATGGCTATGATACTTCCAGATATAAATGAGACTGAAATATCGTTGTTCATGACTCTACAAGAAAAAAATGTATAATAGCTACTTCCAATGGTAATATGAACTAGAGAACATCATCGTTTAAGCTCATTTAAATGGTTGGATTTCTAAGTCCACACAGTTATATTTCAACAGAGATTAATTCATGTAATTTTGAGCAACAGTAGATGTATTTTATTTTCAATTTAGAGAAGTCATTTTATTAGTTAGATGTTTTACAAACTTTCTTATCGTGAATGTCTTCCAATAGGCTATAGCTAGGTAAGCAAATTACAACTCCTAAATTTTCAGCTTGTTGCACTCTCTTCGGGAAAAAAATAAAACTTCAAGCAAATATATTTCAACTCCATGCCTAATCATATTCTATTCAACTTCGTCATCTGCTCATAACACATCAGAAATATAGCCCATCTTTCACCATAACAAAGTAATAATATATAAACCAACATACCTCCTACAAAACTCAATAAATTTTGACATTGAGAACTATACAAAAAAATAATCTCTTTTTCTAATATTTTAGTACTCATCCACATAGAGTTGATCGATGTCTAATATTCCATTCTCATCCATAAAAAGAAGACAAGATATTCAGAAAAGAATACAATCACAATCAAAGAAAGTTATCTACAATAAAAATGAAGTTAACGAAATTGATTGATAGAAAACAGATATCACTTGAACCAAATAAAGATATTACTAAGAAAACTGAACAATTAGTGAGTAACAATGAAACTAGACTAAATAGGAAATACTAACCTAGCTTTGTTCCAACAAGTATAATTGGTACTCCAGGTACATAATGACTCAATTTAGAAATCCACTAAAGAATCAAGAGTAGAAAATAAGATATTCCTTCAGGGAAATCATGGAATATCACCAACCATTGAATTATTTTATTTTTTTCTTTGACAGGCAACATTTACTCATTCATTTTCGGTAAACATAAGAAATCCTAAAATGCCACAGTAGATAGAAGCAGTGTTTTTAGTATTTTTACCAGTTTTCTGGACCAAATAACTAAAGTGAAAACTAAAAAAGCCAAGATCTTCAAGGACTTGCTTTAAGATGACGTGGTTTAATATTACAGCTAGCGTACACATATCTCCACTATACTGTAAAAAGCAAGTAAAATATAAAGAAACCTGAAATTCAGAAGGAACTCTACCTTTTTGGAGACAATTTCATATTTGGCCTTGCTAACAAGATAAAATGTCAGTCTAAAATTCTAGATACATCTGCCTATGATAGCTCGAGTGTTAAGAGCCGCATGTTGTCATAATATTCCTTTCCTATTCAATCAAATAATAGAAGTAGTAAATAATATCACAATGATACTAAAATAAATATGGAAACTAATGCACTGGACAAAGAGAGTGTATGCAGTATCCCGTAAACTCAGATGATTAGTGCTTCCATCGACAACCACATTTGCAATAAATGTCAAATACAATTGGGACTTATTCATGAACGCAAGATAACAAAGAATTGAAATTATGATGGATCAGAAAAGATGTTGATGGAGTGATATATATGTGTGTGTGTGTGTGTGTGTGTGTGTTAAAAATATAAATTTCTTAATCATCATCTAAGCTACCTCTTTAAGATTTCAATTAGGGAATAACCAAGCATCTAAATCAGAAGCAAAACTATTCAAGTTCAGAATCAAAGACAAGTTCATCAATAATAAGCCTTCATCTTTATAATAGAGTATCTACATATTCAACTACAAGGTGCTATATTTGAAGTGTTGTTCTCTATACACTTACAGTAGTTATCACCAATACTAAAAATCCCTGCAGTCAAACAGTGTAATCTAGCAATCAAGGAGAAGTCCACTAAACTAAATATCGCCAAAAACTATTTTCAATACAGAATCCCATCCCCTTGTCAGATCAAATACATAAAGAATATTGTACACACAAATATAAATTTTTTTTACTGCTATTTCCAATCAAGAGGAGCTTGACGAGGCAATATGTAATGGGCTCGAGCAGGTGGAGCGGCCATTTGATTTTGGCAGAAAATGATGAAGGGGAACTACTCCAACCCTAGATATACAAAAATCACTTTAGCAACTGTGAGAATTGACAAAAACTTAATCGAATTAGAATAAAAATTAATTGTAATTCATACATATAAATATATATAAAAGGATTTAACACACATTCATACATACATTATCGTACCAGATCGGAGAACAATAAAGTAAAGAAAGAGAGATATAAAGATATGTTTGAGATCTATTAAATAGACGGACTGAATAAAGAGAGAGTAGAAAGATATTGTTGTGTTAACTGGTATTGCTGGCTGACAGTAAGATAGAAATGAGTTGCAGCGGCGGTGGTGAGACAAGCAGAGCCTTTGTGAAATATTCCCAAAATTTCCAATCTTAATTTTGTTATTTTGGGAAATTGGAGGGAATGACTATTATGAAGTGAGGGAAAGATAAAATATTAAAATCACTTTTGAAGCTTTTAGTGGCCACCCGTTCTTTCTACCTGTACAAAAGTATCTTTTCATGGCCAATATCTATTTGCCGGTAATATTTCTCTATAAAGAAGTGAATTGGCATCTATTAAGTTATTGCCACCAAATTCTTATTTTGTTGTTGGGCCGACTATGTCCATTTTTCACTTTATTAACGGCCATGGTGAAGTGACGGAATGAAGGAGTTCCCCTACTTGATGTATCATAGGAGCATACTTTTAGCATTGTTCACATCTCCTGATGTAGTCGGCGACTTCTTTTTTCATGGTGGGCCAGTAGTACCCAGCACAGATGAGGCATCAGACGAGGGCACAATTTCCCGTATGGGCACCGCAGTGTCCTTCGTGTATTTTTCCAGTACTTGCCTTGTTTGATGTGGCCCAAGACATTTGGCTAGGGGGCCACTGAACGTTCTTTTGTAGAGATCACCATTTACTAGGTTGTATCGGGCTGCCTGCACCCGGAGTTTTTTGGCTTCTTTTTTGTCTTATGGGAGCATTCCTTCCAGCAAATAGGCTGTGATGCATTTATGCCAGTCCCAAGTTAAGTTTATAAAATGTACCTCGACGTGATCTATTGCAGAATAAAGGAGGGTGACCACGTTTTCCTTTTTGATATTCCTAGTGGCCGCAGCTAGTTTAGTGAGGCCATCTGCTTCAATATTCTGCGCCCTGGGAATTTGGTCGAGGCAGGATTCGTCGAATTCTGGTAATAGTTTATGGATTTCCGACTGGTATCTTTGTAGCATTTGCTCTTTGATTTGGAAAGTCCCGGTGACCTGATTCACCATGAGTTGGGAATCACAGTGGAGGACGAGTCGTCGAGCACCATATTTCAGGGCTAACTTCATCTCAGGGCATCGTATGGACTGGTGAATTACTTCACCTACAGGGATTTCGAGGAAGAGTCCCAATCCCGATCCCTAGGCGTTATAGGCACTGTCGGTATAGAGGATCTAGAGGTCGGTACATGTAGAAGTGCGGAGTGCTTCCTGTTCTACCTCGGGCAATATTTACGTGCTAAAATCAGCAACGAAGTCTGCGAGCACCTGCGACTTGATAGTGGTTCGCGGTTGGTACGTTATGTCATGCTCGCTTAGTTCTGTGGCCCATTTGGCTAGTCTATCCGATAGTTCAGGTTTGTGTAGGATACCTCTTAGGGGGAAATTCATCACCACTTTTATGGGGTGACATTGGAAGTACGGTCTAAGCTTTCGTGAAGCTACGACCAATTCCAGAGCTAGTTTCTCCATGTGAGGGTATCTTTTCTCGGCATCTATTAAAGTTTTACTAATATAGTAAATTAGTTATTTTCACGAACCGGACTGCACTTACCGCAATTTTGGAAATTGCTAGATACACCAGTAGGCATTTACCTGGGTCCACTTTGATGAGTATTGGTGACGAGGACAGATAAATTTTCAGCTTTCTCAAGGCGTCGACGAATTCATTGTTCCATTTCAGCCCATGGTCTTTCCTTAGCATATTAAAGAATTTATGGCATCTATCCGAGGATCGTGAAATGAACCTTGATAGGGCGGCTATTCGTCTTGTCAGTTTTTGCACCTACTTCTTGCTGGTCAGTGTCTCAGGTATTGTATTGATTTCCTTAATTTGATCCGGGTTGACCTCGATTCCCCTTTGTGACACTAGGAAACCAAGGAACTTTCCAGAAGCTATGCCGAAGGCATATTTTTCGGGATTCAGTTTCATCCCGTACCTTAGTATTTCGAAAGCTTCTTTCAGATGACCAATGTGGTTCTCTTTCTTTGCCGACTTTACCAGCATGTCGTCGATGTAAACCTCCATGGTCTTACCGAGTTGTTCTTTGAACATCTTGATGACTCATATTTGATACGTTGCCCTTGCATTTTTGAGCCCGAAGGCATCACCTTATAACAGTACGTCCCTTGATGGGTGATGAAGGTGGTTTTTTTTTATCTTCCTCAGCCATTAGAATTTGGTTATAGCCAAAGTAGGCATCTAACAAGCTTAGCAATTCGTGCCCTGCTTTGCACCAATAAGTTGGTCGATGTGAGGTAATGGGAAGGAGTCCTTCGGGCATGCTTGGTTTAGATTGGTAAAGTCAACACACATTTATCATTTCCCGTTATTCTTTTTGACCATGACCATATTGGCAACCCATTGGGGGTATTTTGATTCCCTAATGGAACCGTTGGTGAGAAATTTATCAAATTCTTCACTTACCACCTCGTTTATTGCGGGATTGAATTTTCTCCTTATCTGCCATACCGGCGGATAAAGTGGGTCGACGTTCAGCCTGTGTGTGGCGATATCCCTTGGTATTTCTGGCATATCTGAGTGGGAGAAAGCAAACAAATGGGAATTGTTAGTTAAAAACTCACGATACTTACCTGGCTCTGAGAGGTTGTGTCTATTGTAAGACTTTTTTGTGCTGTCGGTGTTGTCCAATCAGACGAGGTCGAGATCTTCTACGGTTTCCTTGCAAGCTTCTACAATGTCCGGGTACTTGATGGCCTCTACCTGTATGCCAGGTTTAGTGCCCGATATGGCTGATTGTTATGCTTCCGCGCTCTCCCCTTTTAGTTGTTTGGTGTGCGTGCAATCTTGGGCGATCCAGTAGCATTCTTGGGCGGTACATGGCTTGACTCGGATGTTGAATATACCTAAGGGGTGGGAAATTTGATTACTTGATAAAATCTTGAGGGGACGGCTCGCATAGTGTGTATCCATGGTCGTCCTATGATGGCGTTATAAGTCGTTTCCTGGTTCATGATGTGGAATGTTATCTCCAAGGCGACCCCTCCTGCCAGGAAAAGTACCACTATTTCTCCAGATTTCTGCTCTAATGCATTATTAAAACCCATTAGTGTTATGCAACACGGTATTATCTTATCCTTGAGCCTCTTTTGCAAGAGGACTCGCGGGTGAACAATACACGTGCCGATTTCGTCATCCACCATGATTCTTTTTAAATCGGTATCAGCGATGCATAAAGTTATAACCAAAACATCATAGTGAGGGAAAGACAAACAGTCGGTATCTCACTTATCGAAGATGATACTATCTTCATTGTCATCGTACTGTTCATGAGCGACTGTCCGTTTGAGTTTGTCGCCGCCACCAATGATCATTTTTATGGTACGGGCTGGTGATGGTGGCTTTGGAGCTCCTTGAGGTGGATCGCGCCCTCGAGCGAAGTTGGCCCGCCATTTATCGCTTAGCCGTTCTTTCAAGTACCCCTGATTTAACATCCTAACTACTTCTTGTCACAGACCTATGCAGTCTTCGGTCTTGTATCCTCTTTCTTGGTGCAATTCACATAGGATTTTTGACCTCCTAGTGCTTGGATCCGATTTCATCCTCTACGGCCACTACACCTTCGTGCCTAGCTTTTCCAGTGCGTACACTATCTCTGAAGGGGAAACACAAAAATTATTAGCAGATAGTAGTGGAAGCATACCTCTTTCTTTTTGGAGGAGTGTAGTGTGTCGGGGCATGATATTTGCATGTCACGGAGGGGGCGGGTTGGGCGTTCGAACATATGGCTGGTGCCTTTCCCGATTGAAATGTGATGGTTGATCCATTCGCTCGTTGTTATGTCGATCTCTCCTTGTCTCGGTCTAAACTGATGTTAATCGTTGAAGCGGGCCATTCAGATCATCCTCGTCTGCCCTCACCTCTACGCAATAGGCGTTGTGGATTTCCTCCCATGTGGTAGGAGGGTACTACATGAGTCTGCTGAGCAATTTTTTGGTTGCCTTTGATACGTTCTTGTTTAACCCATTTTGAAAGGCTGCTACTGCTATCCCTTCTGACACGTTTAGTAGACTCATCCTTACTCTGTTGAATCGGGCCAGTAAATCTCGCAGTCCCTTGCCCATTGTTTGCCTGATGGTGAAGATATTGTTGACCCTAGCTTCGACCTTTTTTTGCACCTACGTGAGCAGTGGCGAATTTATCTGCCATCTCTTCAAACGTCAATATTGACCGTGCTGGTAGTTGGGAGTACCATGTTAACGCTCCCCCTGTCAAAGTCTCACCGAACTTTTTTAGAAGCACAGACGATACATGTTCATTTGATAGATCATTGCCCTTTACTGCAGTAACATAATGGATTAAGTGATCTTCCGGGTCCGTGGTCCGGTCATATATTTTTAAGTATGGCAGCATTTTGAAGGTCTTTGGAATAGAATGGGGAGCTTCCCCTTTGTTGTATGTTTGTTCGACGAACCGACCCACATCGCATTTTGTTAATAGCTTCGGAGCACCTGGTATTTTGTCAACCCTCTCCTGATGTTCCTTCATTTGAACGCGGAGTGTTTTGTTCTCATTTTCCATCTCTTCCATTTTCTTTAAGATGACCATGAGTGCGTCGTCACCTGCATTAGTAACAGTCCGGGTGTTACCTGCTCGTGTAGCGCTTGGCTCATCGTCGGCAGCTACGATTTCTATAGGTAGCACGTCTTCATCATCTCTTTGAGTGGGTTTCTCAAGCATGTTGCTCAAGGAACTCGTTAGCCATTCTTCTAGTAGCTTCTTGACTGCTGGTGGCGCCTCTCCTGCCGCGGAAGTTGAGGATCCCCTTTCACGCAAGATCGTTAGACCCCCATGTGGAGGAGATGAGATTTCTTCCTCCAGTGTAGCGCTTGCTATTGTATTTTCATTATTTTCTCTACCGGCATCGTTGAGGGAATTCAGGAGATTACTCGAGACATGTTGCCTTTAGCCTCGCTTCCCCCTTTCCCGCCATTGTGGGTTCTTATGAAGTATGAGGAAGAATAGTTATCACTTTCAGGAATCTAGATGAAAACTATGGTTTCAGCTATAGAAATCCCCACAGACGGCGCCAAAACCTTTTTGGACAAATCAATCAAAGATAAAGGGGTAAATCTTAGATGAATATAATAAATACTAGAAACAATAATTGATGAAAGGATGATCATCAATAGATTTCTTTTTGTTCTCAAATAATATTTTTCACCGATTTCTCTGCCCCCTTACAAAGTTCTTGTCCCCCTCATATACTAGAGAGAGACTCCTCTAAGTTGTCAGAAATAAATTGCCAAGAATATTCGATGGAATATTCTCAATGTCTCCTAATGGGCTTACAATACTACAAGGGTCGTACAATCTCTACTTTTGCCCTAAGGTCGCCTCTTTCGGGACGTCGACTTGAAGATACCCTGTCGTTTGTCGTGCTTGTCATTGGTCGTAGTTGGTCAAATTTTGACCCATATACCTGCGATCCTAAAATTATAGGTGGTAGGTGTTGACCGTCCGAGTGATCCTACTCGTCAAAAAGCATTTTATCTTTAAACAAAAGCTTTGGGTTAGTTGGACTTTTCGTACCTCTTTGGCATTGAATTTTTCTTCGAGCTTTTTACGCAGCCTTCTTTGGCTAAGTTTTTCTCTTCTTCTTTTTGTCAAAAATATTTTTTTTCTGAACTTAATATTTCTAGACAAATTTTACAAAAAAAAAAAAGAAAAGTGCTTTTGAGTAGAAGCATAAATAATTTTGAAAAGGCAGAAAAAATAGCTTCTTCTCAAAAGCATTTTTTAAAAGTATTTCCAGAGAAAGGAAAAAAATATTTAGAAGCACTTTTTAAAAGCTTAGTCAAACACTAATTGCTACTCAAAAGTGCTTTTCAAATTAATTAGTCAAACAAACTGTTTATCACCAAATATACTCTTTTGAATAGTACTTTTGAAAAAGGCAGAATACATCGATAGCCCTTTAAAGTTGTCCTCACTTTTCACTTTGACATTTTATCTCAAGTTTGTTTCATTTGTACACTTTGACGAGGTCTTTACTATGTCATTTAAACACAATATGCTGACATAGCAAAGAAAGTGTTTCTCATATTTTTCAAGCGCGTGGAGTCATCCAAAAAACAAACTCACATTCTTCTTACCGGAAATGTGCAGCTTCGGTCGAAAAGAGTTCCGGCCAACTTCTCTTTTCCTCTCAACATAATTTGGGCTCACCAAATTCCCCATACTTCTTTTTTCTTCCGTAGGATTCCCAATCAACTAGTTCCTCATTTTTTGCGTGCTTGCGTGGCTTTCTTCCCCAAAGCCATGTTGTTTCATGGGGACAAAAATAGATTAAACTTAGTTCTTCTAAATCAAACAAAAAGTTAGATTCTTCTCAAATCTAAAAGCTATCTATATTTATTCTTAAAATTTGGGAAGAAATTACAACCAGATCTCGAATTACCATGCTCCACTTCCACCACTACCTAATATGAATTGGCCTTGGAACATTACAGCCTTAATAAAAAAGAATTGAACAAAAACAGATCACTAATTGATTCACTTATGGAAAAATTTGGCCCGTAATGGGCGGAGCCTCCATGTCCTTTGTTAAGTTCGGCGGACTTTTTTTCTGGGAGATTTATGGCATTTGAGATGATTAAATTATTTGAGCTTTTGGGAATGACATGGGAAATAATTTTGATGGAACAGAATTTGCTCAAGGTGGAAGCTGGTGACAATTTCAAAGATCGAGCAAACATGGTTGAGGATTAGTCTGTTGGGGAAGATGATTACGTGGGGTGGGTTCTTGTTTTTACTATATTTTATTTTATTTTCAAATTGTTTTTAATTTTTAAAAGTTAAATCCATGTGTCCTTGCTTTATTAGTCACTTTAGCGTGTGAATTACACGCACCTTTTGTGTTTTGCTGCCTACGAATTTTGTATCTAAGTGACACAATAAAGCCTTGGTTAAAATATTCAAATGGAACAAATACAGAGTGTCTAAGTGAAAAGTGATAACAACTTTAAAGGGCTGTCAATGTATTCTGCCTTTGAAAAATATATTTTTCAAAATAAGCTAACTTTAAATAGGCTATTAGATGTAAAAATGCCTTCGGCAACCTTTCGATTTTTCAAATAATGATAATTTTTTAATTTGGACCATTTAAACTGTCAATTTTATCTTGAATGAGAAACTTTTAGAACAATATAAAACTTATGACATATTTAATATTATGAATTTTAAAAGTATTATAGTCATATAAATATTATAAAATATCTAAGACTACGTATTTTTAAATAAAAAAATTGTAAACACCGTATTTATTTGAATTTTGCGACATAAAGTGGAACAAACGACGTACATAAATTTATAATTGTGTATGCGAGTTGTGACTATGTGCTCCACTAGCATAAGCATCAACTTCGGTTAATTTTTCACCAGTAATATCTTATTAATTATAAAACTGACCAATATTCTATAGTAATTTGAGTAACTTTTTTCAAATATTCCTCATAACTTTAAACAATGAGTATTAATTATTTATTTCAAATTATTTTTCAAAGTCATCCAAAAAAAAGGTTAAAATATCATGGTATAGTCAGTTTTTACACTGGTCAATGAAAAATAGCCAGCATTTACCAAGTCAATGAAAAATAGCCACTATTTTGATGCAACACGGACCGGTCCAGTATAATATACGGGAGTTCTGGTGCATTTGTGCACGAACTCCAGCATATTATGCTGGACCGGTATACTTTGCTAACTCCTGTAAAATTTGCGGGAGACTGGAGCACCAGTGCTCCAAACTCCAGTATATTATACTGGACAATTATACTTGCTGGAACTCCCGTAAAATTTGCGGGAGTTCCAGCATAATAATGCTTGAATTCCCGTAAAATTTGGGGGAGTTCCAGCATAGTTATCCTGGGAGTTCAAGCAAACTTATGCTGGAACTCCCGTAAAATTTGCGGGCGTATTTTTTTGGATTTTGAACAGTGTTTTCGCTCAGATTTAAAGTGGCTAAATTTCGATTACTTTTGAAACTTGGCTATTTTTCAACGACCAATGGTAAATCTGGCTATTTTTGAATTTCTCCCAAAAAAAAACATCAATTACTATGACTATTATGGTAAATTATGTATTTTATTTATTATTTTTTTAAGTGTATAGTGAACAGTGAACGAAAGATTAAAGAATTATTTTTGCGGACAAGTTGTTAATTAGTTTGACACAAGTAGTGTGAGACATAACATAAACTTTCTCCAAATGCCAAAGCCAACGATTTATAGAGAGAGGTGGGTGGATTGGACTAGCTGCTCTCACCGGCGGACAGAAATTTGAACAGAGAATAGACCGGGTAATAGGTTTTTGGTGTGTCATTCCTCTGATTAAAGGTTCTCTCCATTGCTGGTTCATCTTTGTATTTTAGAGTTATATGTTTTGTAGCTTTCTTCTCTTTCCTAGTGTTTCTATGTTTTCTAGACTGAAGAATGTATACATCTCTCTCGTTCACAATTAGAAATGTATGGAAAATTTTACCTTATTGGCCAAGAAATCCTCAAAAAATATAACTCCATCAGAAGGCTGTAAATGGGAAGAAAAAGAAAAAGATCCATTGTTGGTGAATATTTCGATGTAATTCTACAAAATTAAGTAATGGTATATTCTACAAATTGACTCATATGTTTTCAAGGGCAGTACAAGAAGTGTATTGGTTTTACATCTAGTTGGTAACTAGAAAATGGCAAGTGGGATTTTGTGAAAAGTTAGGATTTATTGACCATATATAGCTGACTGCTAATTTATTATGTTCTTTTGCTATCAACCAGGACTGTTCTATCTGAGGGTGTGTGCTCAATATATTTATTAACCTTTCATTTTGATGTTGAGAGATTATGTGACGTATAAAAGCTAAACTTTCCAGGTCTCAAAACAACCGAGATTGAGAAGGACATCTCCAGTTCACATATTTAATTTTCCATATCCTCTTATGTTATACTCTTAGCTTCATCCCCTTATTATTTGGTGCCTAGTTCGTCCATTTTCTAGTAGCGTATCATCCTTGTCTTTACTATGTGAAAATAAATCAATTTTGAGTTGTGCCCTCAGAGGCTACTCTTGCCGCCACAGTAGGAGCACCACTCTCTTATTGTGCTTCTCATGCTTGTCAGTTTGTAGTGCTAAGGGTTGCCACTTTCATGCCGACTTAGATTCATACTTGGACTCTGCAACAAATAGGGGATTCCTGGTTTTGTTTGTGGCATTGGTGTTTTCTGAATTCACATGAATGACTGATTGCTCCATGATTTACAGAAGAATGAGGCGAAGCCTTGAGGTTTGGAAAATGGGCACCGTCAATTACTTGGAGGCACTGAAGCTGCAAGAGAAGCTAGCATCTGATAGAAAAGCCCTTAAAATTACTGATACCCTATTATCTCTTCAACATCCACCTACTTATACTCTTGGCAAAAGGCAAACAGTTCACAATCTACTCATACCTGATTCGGAGCTCAAAGCCATGGGGGCTGAACTTCACTATACACAAAGAGGAGGTGACATTACTTTTCATGGTCCTCACCAGGCGATCTTGTATCCGATTGTTTCATTGAGAGATATTGGTTTGGGGGCTCGAAAATATGTGGAAAAGCTTGAGCTAACCATGATTGAATTAGCATCTATATATGGTGTGAAAGCACAGGTTGGAAAAAGATGTGAAACAGGGGTTTGGGTCGAGGACAGAAAGATTGGTGCTATTGGAGTTAGAATTTCATCTGGGATTACATCTCATGGATTAGCATTCAACATGGATCCTGATTTAAACTACTTTAAGCATATTGTGCCTTGCGGGATTGCGGATAAAGATGTTACATCTTTGAAGAAAGAGGCAGATGTAGACCTTCCTGCTGAAGAAGTGATACAGCAACAGTTGGTCGCTTGTTTTGTAAGAATATTTGGATACAGTGATGTCATTTTGAAAGATAAGTCAGTATTATAATTTGTTAAGCAATAATGTTGAAACAGACTGATACATTATGTGACAAACTCTTGTATAAGTTAGCATTGTTCATTTACTGAACACTGAACAGATACCATTCTGGATGAATAAGCGATGATTAGGAAATCTCAAAGCAATTACTGATTTTAAATGAGTATCAAATTCAAAATAGGTACATGTAAGGCAAGCTGTGGACATATCATGTAGGATCCACTGTTTATCCTTCTTGGGCCCTTTTTGACATTGAAAGTGAAAGTATTTCAGTTCTTTGGCAAAGCGCGTGTGTCTATCCGCTATTAGCAGTATAGATATCATCATCTGGAAAGACACAATTTACTGATCAAAGAATAATCTGTTGATTGGTATTGGTGTTTTAAGATTACGGGAAGCATTAAAAATGTGTTACTGCACTCAGTTTCCTTTAAGGAGTATGTTTATTTTGATGTTTATTCAAAAAGTATAATTATTTAGTGGAAAACATCCTCAGCTTTTATTTTTCAAAAAAAAACTTGATCCTTGATGCTAAAATGAATACTTAATTCCTGTTGAGTGTTTCATCTTTTGCAGTTTTCTAGCTGATAAATTGGATAGTAAATATCACAAGTTGAGATAAAGGAAGCTTAAACGATTAAAGACATCGGTGCAGATTTCTTGTGCTGTCCTTCAATTTTTTATATCCTTATTTGCTACTTCAAATTTATTCCTGGGACTTGCGATCTGCTGAATTGTCTTTGAAGAAGAACTGTAAAGTCTTATATGTGTCATGACTCGTGGAGTCTTCATATGACCATTTTAATTAGCTCATATGTACAGTTGGAAGACTAGAGGGATGGGTTATGTTCAATACTCATGCCCTACGTCCCTGACCAATTCGATACTGGGTTTGTGATAGGTAATGCTAGCTTGTCGTAGTGTATGGTTGGAGCTCATCGCTTGTTATTTAGATAGAAATATCATATTCAACTTTAGCTAAGATGTCTGATTACCTTGCTTCTTGTATTGGGATTTTGCAGATCTTGACTTAATAAACACTACATATTCTAGTTTAGACACTCCCTGTCATAATTGTCTGTAAAATATTTTCCTAACTGTGGTAGGAGGGTGTCTTCAAAACAATGAAACTGCACTTGGCCATATCAGATCTCCTAAGTTTGAATAAAATCATTGGATCTCTTCACCTTCGGCATCTTAGTACAACTCCCTCCCTGCGATTATGCCAAATGGAATGGAAATAAAGGGAGATTTGATTTAATAGAGCTAGAGATTATATTGGTTTATGTCAATCTTTTTATGACAAAAAAATCTGTCGTTTCAGCTTCAAACTCGGTTGATGATGGGTCTGCCTGTCTACTTTTGTTTCTAAACCATTTATATGAACTAGTCAGTCTATTAGAGGCAACCAGAAACAAAAGCTAGATATTTTCAAATGGATTTTGTGAACTCATTGAGGTAGGAAATATGGAAAACAGATTGTTACTTTGTTAGTTTTCTCTTCTACCTTATAAAAAGGTGGTTGTGCAAAAAAATCTTTTTCATTTGTGTTGTGGAAAAATACTTGATATTGAGTAATAGCAGCATATGGCACAGAAGTTCTTGCTGCATGGGACAATGAGACAACCAGTTGCTGTATGGAGCCAACTTTGACATTTGTCTATTGCAACTAATCCCCTTTTATCTTAAGATGCTAGACCTACCAGTCAGCAAGACGAACGTGCATTTTGCGGAAATGATTGCTTTCTCTTCTTAATACCATAAATGTACTAAAGAGGAGGATCTGCCCATTCCAAGCAACATTAACCCCTTTCTCCCTGCTTCTCCGTATCTCTAAGTCTTACCTAAGTCCTTCACCAATCAGTGGATAAGGCCTTTCGGCTCAAGGTAAAGAGATGAATCAATAATGGTGCTTCTTTAGTTCTCTGATTTTTCTACACTTTGCCTTTGTTCCATTGCAGTCCATATCTTTGTCTCTTCAATGTGCTTATTGATGAATGTGCATAATTGTATATGTATCAGAAGAGCAAGTAGATATTTTTCTCAGAGAGCTCTTGTGGAACATTAGGAGCCTGATTTTCTTTATTATTTGGGCCTGTGGAGACAAAGGTGGGAATTGATCCAGTGGTACCAAGTTTGTTGAGGGTGTGACACAGCAAAAGGTAGCAACTTGCAGCAGCCGCTGTCAAAATTTTGCCTGGATATCCTCACGCATCAGCTTGCCGTTCCTTGTGGGAAAGGGTACTCCTTTTTCATTCCATAGTGCATGAAAGACTAGTTCAAAGTTGTCAAACTTAATATTTCCCTGTCTTATTTAAATACACACCTGGATATGGCACTCTGGGTTACATAGTGTTTGATAGCTGAAATGCGTGAGTTTAAGTTGTTTATTGTACTTATTGCTCATTCGATGCTTGCTATCTGTTTCCTGTTGATGGTGTTTATATTTTCAGAAGCACTGGATATGGAAATGCTGGCATTTGAACCCATAAGTAGCGCCTATTGTCAAGAATTTGGAGATGTCAAAGTATTTAACTTTTTATATTTGGAATGAAGAACTTCCCTTTTGAGCAACTTTATAGTACTGTAACTGGTAGATTCAGGTGCTCAAGCGGCAAGTAAAGTTCAAGATATGCTGTGGGTGCTTTACACATGTTCTGATTCCAACCTTAAATCTGCTGTCTATGTCATATGTGACAACCCCAACAGCACCTCCACCAAGATGCACACCAATAAGATCAACAGTATCATTCAGCTATGGCTTATGATTCTCAATTTAGAAATGGGGATTTACCCATTTGAGCACTAGCCATCATGATGAATCTCAATTCTCAGATTATCAACCATCTTGCTGCCTTAGTTTTGCCAAGGCAGTGTTCTTCAAGTCAGAATTAAGATTTCCACGGTATTCAGCTAGAATGGTTTGGTCAATTGTGGTATTGTGTTAGCTATTTAGTACTTTTTTAATCCATTTTTCGTTTATCTCCAATCATAGAGATAACTGTTTAACATTGACTGGTTTATAATTCCTAATAGTATTACAAAATGTGATATTCTTTGGCACCATTCTATTACACAACAATCTGCCATTGGACTTTCGCCTATTATGCCATCTAGAGATTTACAGAACAGCATAAAGCAGTAAAGAAGAAAAAGAAAAATTCAGACAGATTGAACAAAATAAACTAAAAGACATTTCAACCAATAACACTGTCTGCCATTTAGAGGAACTAGGACTTTCATGAACAAAAGTTTTCGTTAAATTTCAAGCAAAAAAACAACTAAACACCATTACATACCACATCCACCATAACCCTAAACACGGAAAACATAACAACAAAACATTAAGCCCTTTCACCCCTAATACGCCTAGCCAACTGAATATCTTTAGGCATAATAGTCACCCTTTTAGCGTGAATAGCACACAGATTTGTATCCTCAAAAAGACCCACCAAGTAAGCCTCAGCAGCTTCTTGTAGTGCAGCTACAGCACTGCTCTGGAACCTAAGATCCGTCTTGAAATCCTGTGCAATTTCTCTGACCAGTCTTTGAAAAGGTAATTTTCGGATTAGAAGCTCAGTGCTCTTCTGGTACTTTCGGATCTCACGAAGAGCAACTGTACCGGGGCGGAAACGGTGAGGCTTCTTCACTCCTCCGGTTGCTGGTGCTGATTTCCTTGCGGCTTTTGTGGCTAATTGCTTCCTTGGTGCCTTTCCGCCTGTGGATTTTCGGGCTGTTTGCTTTGTTCTTGCCATTGCTTTGGATCTTATACAGAAAGAGAGAATACAAATTCTAGAGAGAGAAAATATGTTTGCGTTAATGGTGATTTTGGGTAAAGAGGGGGAGGTGTTTATATACAGTGGAAATTTGGGAGGGAGAAGTTTTAGAGATTTGGGAGGAGGATGAAAATTTGAATATTTTAGGGGAAAATCGTGGCACGCGAATTTAAACCGTTAGATTGTGTGACAAATGACGGTGATGATTTGGCTATAGACAGATGACACGGATTACGATCCATGTGCTTCTGCTCTGCGGTACGGTTGCAGCTTCATTGCCTTTTTCTTTTTTTCTTTTCTTTCCTTTGGGCTAATTATAGTATCTGGAGTAACGGTGTCTAACGTTAAAATATCATCGTATAGCCAGTTTTTATACTGATCAATAAAAAATAGCCAGCGTTTATCAAGTCAATGAAAAATAGCCACTATTTTGCTGCAACAGGGACCGGTCCAGTATAATATACAAGAGTTCTGATGTATTTGTGTACGAACTCCAGCATATTATGCTGGACCGGTATACTTTGCTAACTCCTGTAAAATTTGCGGGAGACTGGAGGCACCAGTGCTCCAAATTCCAGAATATTATACTGGACAATTATACTTGCTGGAACTCCCATAAAATTTGCGGGAGTTCCAACATAATTATGCTTGAACTCCCGTAAACTTTGCGGGAGTTCCAACATAGTTATCCTGGAACTCCCGTAAAATTTACGGGAGTTCAAGCATACTTATGCTGGAACTTCCGTAAAATTTGCGGGCGTATTTTTTGGATTTTGAACAGTATTTTCGCTCAGATTTAAAGTGGCTAAATTTCGATAACTTTTGAAACTTGGCTATTTTTCAACGACCAGTGGTAAATCTGTCTATTTTTGAATTTCTCCCGTGCCTAACGGGTGGGTCAGGTCGGGCTGGGTAGGCAAAATTTGGAACCGTATGGGTTGGGTTCCGGGCCAGTTACGAATTAGGGCTTATCGGGTTAAACGCGTTTGGGTTCATCCGGGTAAAAAATGAAGAGACTTTTTTCTTCCTATACCATATATGAAACTTTTTTATCAAAAATGTGCATAGTTTCATATTTACCCGCCATATTCACAGTTATTTTATAAAATATATATCATTCATTAAATACCAATTATTAGGTGTTGATTCCTTCCTAATTAGACGCGCTACAAATCAGGAACTAAATATTCTTCCAGATATTCCTATTTAGGCGCACTACAATTATGGAGGTAAATATTCTTCTAGATATTTTTCACCATTGACAATCATTAAAAAACTTGAAAGCTTTGAATTCAGATTTGGGTTTTCAAAAATTATTATTTATTTGGATTGGGTGTCGTTAAAAATAATCAGGAATATGGTTTGGAGTTTATATCTCAATTTTGAGGGGTTTTGGTGAAGATCAGACTTGGTTTTGACTGAATTTCAGATTGAAAATCGAAGAAGAAGAAGAAGAAGAAGACGACATATTGCAGAAATTGTAGATAAATTGTAGATTATTTGTGTTCTGATTGTAGATGCTTTATTTTCTGTTTTTCACAAATAAAAAATGGTTAAAACTTCTACAAATCTTCTGAAAAAAATACAATTATGTCAAATATCACAATTATGTTACAATTGAATGAGGATTGGGATATAAAAATTCAATGTACCCAATTTGTAGATATTTTGTAGATGAATTGTAGATTATTTGTATTCTAATTGTAGATGCTTTATTTTCTGTTTTCACAAATAAAAACGACTAAAACTTCTACAAATCTTCTGCAAAAAACAATCTACAATTTCTACAATATGTCGTCTTCTTTTTCTTCTTCGAGTTTCAATCTGAAATTCAGCCAAAACCAAGTCTAAATCTTCACCAAAAACCCTCAAAATTGAGATATAAACTCCAAAACATATTCCCAATTATTTACAATAACACCCAGTCAAAACAAATAATAATTTTTACCGAAATTTGAATTCATTCATATTCGGATCCCTTATCTCTGCAGCATATCTATCCCATGGCCTTCTCCTTACGCCTAAGTATCTGCGATTGTTCTGTTGTTCCTCTGCATTTTGAGTACTACTTATATTGCTGCTATTCTTTCTTGGTTTTGTGCTCTTGTTGTTTGAAGAAGTGGATGATTTGATGATATTCATATTCAAATTCATTAACGTGGGGGACGGGGGGTTGGGAGAGAGAAACGTGGGGGAGGGGGGATTTGGAGAAATATATAGTAGCGTTAATTAAGGAGTGATATACGGTACATTAATTGTACAATTAAAACACATTATGGTATAGAATTGATAATGAGGTATACTAAATGTAATTAAATCAAACCTTAAACATTGAGGGTAGTATAGTTTTTCATATGGAATAGGAATGTAAAAATTCCACCATAAGGGTTACGGGTACAAGGGGTCGAGCCGGGCCGAGCTAGTGTAATTTTAATTTATTTATTTTTTTGCATTTTGTATAACTATTGTAAGCTATATTAATATAAAGTAAAAATATAAAGAATACAATGAAGATGGGAAAAATTTGCACTTATAAATTGTAAGTGCTACATTTATTTCAAAATTCAAACTTACAAATTGAAGGTTTACATATAACAACAAGTAAATTAACGAAAAAAGAGTAAATTCAAAGTTTTTGCATTGCCTTATTAAGTTCGTCATAATCAATATGAACTGGGTGGCCTTCTTCTGGAATGTTAAATTCATATGGGTTACCATGTGTTAATATATCTCCAAGTTCCTCGTATTTTGGGCTATTAACATCTTCACGTCCTTGATTTCTTCGTTCCGATCTAATCCAATCTCTGAAACATACTAAAACTTCAAAAGCGTTGCTTCCCAATGAGTGACGGGTGTCTCCAAGTTGTTATCTTGCTTGGCTAAATGCACTCTCTAATGCAACAGTTGAAATTGGCACATTCAGCACGCCCCGAGCCATAGCGGAAAGAACAGGAAATTGCTTTCTATTCTCATGCCACCATCCAAATTGGTGAAAATTCCTTTGTGCGAAGCTCTTTTTGCTTTTGCAAGTAGAATTGAAGTTCATCAATATTCCTGCTACTGGTTTGAGTGTTAGAAAATGTAGAAAAAATATTAAACTATCAAGGCCTTCTTGATCATCCACAATAGTTGAAGTGGTACAATGCATGGTGGGATTAACATTGCCTACATTAAGAGTAGCAACATCAATTATATTTTCATAATACTTATATAATTATTGTAAATAATCATTTAGCTTGTTCACACACACACACACACACACACACACACATATATATATATATATATATATATATATATATATATATATATATATATATAT
>MU690936.1:356180-367953 GCA_026770625.1 Nicotiana glauca
GGTAATTTCCCCCTCACAGAATTAGAAAGGAGACTCATCTCGCTCCGAAGACTCGCAACCGGCATTCTACACCCTTCCGAAGGCTTGAACCAACGTACAATGCCCCAAAACTAGCCAATGATCATACAAATCCATTAATATATGCTCAACTATACCTTACAACTCAATTTATAACAATTCCTAACCCCGAACGAAAAGTTGACCAAAATGCCCTCGGGCCCACGTGCCCGGAATCCGAAATTTCTCGAAGATAAAGATTACCCATAACCTTGGGAACTCAAATATAAAATTTTCTCCTAATTTGATACTCAAAATCGTGGCTAAAATCTAAGATTTATAATTTTCTAGGTTTTCAACTAAAACCCCAATATTTACTCTAATTTCCATACTTAAATCCATATGTAACTGATATATTTAACTCAAAAGTAATGGGGATAACTTACCTTAACATAGATGACGAAACCTCTCTTTGAAGCTCTCCAAAAATCGCCCCATGAAGTGAGAAATGAGCAAAAATGACATTGAGCCCGAATAAATGAAGGGCACTATCTTCAGTGGTTTCCGCATATGCGGAAATATAACCGCCTATACGGTTCCACTTTTGCGGATTTCCAGGCCGCTTCTGTGGTCTCTCAAATCACCCGACCAACCGCTTCTGCGGAACAAAGTCCGCTTCTGCGGTTCCTGGCCCAAACATCCACTTCCGCTTCTGCACTCCTTCCTTCCGCAGGTGCGGTCCTGCATTTGCGGCTCCCTGACCGCATCTGCGGTCCCAGTTTCCTCACCAATATCCGCATTTGCAGTCTCCCTTCTCGCTTTTGCGGGGCCGCTTCTACGGTCCCATTTCCGTAGAAGCAGAAATACCAGCAACCAGCAACACCAGCCTTCATAAAATTCCATTTTTGATCCGTTAACCATCCAGAATCCACCCGAGGCCCCCGGGACCCCAACCAAACATACCAACCAATCCCAAAACATATTACGGACTTTCTCGAGGCCTCAAATTATAACAAACAATGCCAAAATCATGAATTACACCACGATTCAAGCTTTATGAACTTTGAACTTTCCAACTTCTACTTCCGATGCTTAAACCCATCAAATCCCGTCCGATTGACCTCAAATTTTTACACACAGGTCATAATTGACATTATGGACCTACTCCCACTTTTGGAATTGGATTTCGACCCCAATATCAAAAAGTCAACTCCCAGGTCAAACTCTTCAAACCTTCAAATTTCTATCTTTAGCCAAATGGCTTCAAAATGGTCTACGGACCTCCGAATTCACTTCCGATCGCGCCCCCAACTCCAGAAATCACTATACGGAGCTATTTACAGTCTCGGAATCCCAAACGGACATCAATAACACTGAAATGCACTCCAAGCCAAACTTATGAAATTTCTTCTAATATGCTAACTTCCACAATAGACGCCAAAAGGCTCCCGGGTTATCCAAAACCTGCACCAGGCATATGCCCAAGTCCGAAATCATCATATGAATCTGCTGGAACTTTCAGATCCCGATTCTGAGGTCGTTTACTCGAAATTCAAATCCTAGTTCATTATTTCAACTTTAAGATTCTGAAATGAGAATTCTCTTCCCAAATCAACTCTGGACTTCTCGAAATTAAATTCCGACCACGCGTACAAGTCATAATACCTGAAATGAAGTTGTTCATGGCCTCCGACTGCTGAACGGAGCGCTAGTACTCAAAACAACCGGTCAGGTCGTTACAATCAGTACCTTTTATTTCGACAAAAAAATTTCAAACCTTACTTCTTTTTTCTCCGATTACTAATCGGGGCCACAAGTGGTCTACTACTAGCACCACGACCACCACCCTTGCTACCATCTCCAACACTACTAGGTGTACGTAGTATCTCATCTTCCATTTTCATTCATTATCTTCTATATCTAAATCTTCCTGGAATTGTTCATAATCTATATTATTATCAGGTAATATTTCAAAAATATTTGTAGAGTCATTTAAATTACTACCAGATACTGAAGTACTACCTCTTTTTTAATTTCCCTGATTAATAACCTTATTACAAACTTTTTTTGCAGTATTAAACATATTGTAAAAATTTAACAACTAGCAACAATTAAATATGCAAATAAAATAGTAAATAAGAAAAAAAGTTGGAGGGCGTGCACCAAATTGGGCAATAAATGGAACACTTGATGATTTCGCAACTCCAATGTTACCATGAAGAAACGTCAATTGTTCGAACTTCAAATATTAAATAATACGATAAATGAAATTCCAACAAAAATGAGAGCCAAATACTTAATTGTACTTTAGGTGAAGAATAAGAGAATGATAATTGAGAATATGAGTTTGAGAAATGAGAGATGAGTGAAGAAATAAAGAAGGGAGGGAGGTTGTATTTATAGTTTTCAAAGGGATAATTAGGTAATTACAAAATGTGTTTATTTTTTTAAAAATAAAAAAGGGCTATTTGTGAAAATCTGTCGTTGGGCAACAGTCCCAAGACCAGAAGACCGTTTGCCAACGGTCAGAAAAGGCCCCAGTATAAAAAAATAAATAAATTAAGTAGTCGTTACCGGTCTGGGAGGTTCGATCCGGGCTGATTAATCAGTTGTACAGTAAAAATCGTTGACCGGGTTTGACCGGTTCGGTTAACCAATAGCCCCAATATAAACGGACCAACCCCTTATCCTATTAACCTAGCTCACCCACCCCCCTTGTACCGGTTTCGGTTTTAATCGGTCCGGGTCGGTCCGGTTACGGTTAAACCTGGCCCGTTAGAAACCCTTAATCTAGAGTCTGAACTGGGCTAGGCTATGTTCCCTTGTTTGGTCTTGGGTAGCTGTGATTCGACTAATCAAGCAAAGTAGGCCAAGAGGGGAAATTACCAGTTATGCCTGCTTATAAGTAAATTAGTATAAAAATCGATCAATTTATAAAATATTATTAATATTAGTCAAATACTATCAATATTAGCTACTTAGCTATTTGTATCTAAAAAAGGTCAATTTTTTCTTTTTTAATGGCTATTGTTGGAATAGATTAGGTGGTTTAAATTGAATATTCGAGATAGAAGATGAACGTGGAAAAAGATGATATGTGTCTCATCTGTATATCACATATATGTCGACTATGTAGTACATGTTTATCCATATATACCTGTGTGTAAGATACATGCATGATACAAGTTTGATACATGTGTCGCAGAAGAATTTTTTTAACTCGGATTTAACTACAAATTTTGATACCAAACCAGTCCAAATTACCTCAAATTTTGCTCAAATTTTGTATATCGCATCATCTATATGTATTCAACGAATTTCAATCAGACCCAATTAATAAATTCTTTTTTGCCTAATTTTTTAATATTGTATATTGTTGGTAATGAATATTGACTCCAAACTAGTTTAATTCACCTTCAAACTTTGTCAAAATTTGTATATTACCTCATTTATGTGTTTTCAACGAATCACAATAATACCCCATTGAAAAAAAAATCTTTTTCTGCCAATATTTTTTGAATGTTGTATATCATTAATTATTTTTTCACGACCCAAAATCCACTAAGGGTCGTGGTGGTGCCGGACACCGCTGTCAGGACAGCCAACTCAAATATTGAATTAAATCTCGTTTTAACACTTTTGAAATCCATGATTTTTCCTTAATTATTTAGAAATTTTAGGGAATATAGTTTCAAATCGAATTTAAAAGTTAAGCAATTAATACAATACTTCAAACCATCCCAGAACCCGATGTCACAAGTGCATGAGCAACTATCGATATGAAAAATAAACTAGAACCTATGTCCGAAATACAGCGGACAGGGAAACAATAATAAGAAAATACTGGAGGGAACTACACTGGTTGGGGGTCGTCTCGAACACTGCAGCTCACCTAGTCCCAGAGTCGTCCGTGCTGCTACGCCCAATAGGCTGTTAGAGGTATATATACCTGTGCAACAAAAATGCACAAAAGTGTAGTATGAGTACGTAATCAACGTGTACTCAGTGAATATCCCGCCTAATCCCGAAGGGGTAGAGACGAGATGGCTAATTCCGACACTCACTAGAGGTCAATTAGCAATATTCTATAAATGCGAGGATAATCATGTATTTGTAAAGAAGTTCTGATTGTGAAGCCAGAAAATAGGTAAACACCTTCATCAATAAATCAAGGGCTTCTAAAGTCTGTTCTTTATTATCTTATAAGTTTATATCAAGCCACGTAGGGCCAATTCCACGTTTACAATTTTCAAGTAACAGATAAATATGCACAAATTATACCGAGGTCGACGGCCCGCTCCAACAGAAATATAAATTGTGCGCTGCCGAGGGTCGAGCGACACGAACCATACATGAATCTATTTTCACCGAGGCGCTCGGCCCGTTCCATAAATAAACACATACCCTGTTCGCGAATCATCCATGCGACGCAGGCACACATATAATACATGTTCAAGTAGGAAGTCAAGAGCTTATCGGGGATAATCAACCAAATAGACAAATTTCCCTTTTTAACATTTCAGGGAGAATTTAATATTAAATCTCATTTTAAATTCCTTTACCAATTCAAGGCGATTTAAACAATTCAAGTTATCAATGGGTTCACAGTAATCCAAGTATAATATGCTTTTGGGTCCTAACTACCTGGACAATAGCATAATAGTAGCTACGCATGGACTCTCGTCACCTCGTGCATACGTAGCCCCCAAAAATAGGAGCACATAATCAATTACTTTACCTATGGGGTAAATTCCCCCTCACAAGATTAGAAAGAAGACTCACCTCGCTCCGAAGACTTAAAACCGGCATTCTACATTCCTCCGAAGACTTGCACCGACATATAATGCTCCAAAACTAGCCAATGATGATACAAATCCATTAATATATGCTCAATTATTCATTAGAATCTAATTTATAGAAATTCCCAACTCCGATCGAAAAGTTGACAAAATTGCCATTGGGACCACGTGCCCGAAATTCGAAATTTCTTGAAGATAAAGATTACCCATGACCTTAGAAACTCAAATATAAAATTTTCTCTTAATTCCATACTCAAAATTGTGATCAAATCTAAGATTAAAATTTTCTAGGGTTTTAACCAAAACCTCAATATTTACTCTAATTTCCATGTTTAAATCCATGTACAATTGATATATTCAACTCAAGGTGGTGGGGATAACTTACCTTAACATAGATGGCGAAAATCCCCTCCTTGAAGCCCCCAAAAATCGCCCCAAGCCATGAGAAATATGATAGAAATGGCCAATTCCCAACTTTAAAATGATATTCTGCCTCTAGGGATTTCCGCTTCTGCGAAAAAATCCTGCTTCCGTGATCCCGCTTCTACGAAAAATAATCCGCTTCTGCGGTCCCTGGGCTCCAGCCCTTTTTCGCTTCTGCGATAGCTTTACCGCTTTGCGGTTCCGTTTTGCGGATAGAGGGCCGCTTCTGCGGTCCTGGGCTGCCTTACTCCTGACCGCTTCTGCGGCTTCTTTCACGCTTCTGTGGTCCCATCTCCGCAGAAGCGGAAATACCAGCAACCGGCAACTCAGCTATTTCCAAAAATCTATTTTCGATCCGTTAACCACCCGAAATCCACCCGAGGCCCCCGGGACCCCAACCAATCCCAAAATACATTACGGACCTGCTCGAGGCCTCAAATCACATCAAACAACGGTGAAACCAAGAATCACACCCCGATTCAAGCTTTATAAACTTTGAACTTTTCAACTTTTATTTCCGATGTTTAAACCTATCAAATCACGTCTGATTGACCTCAAATTTTGCACACAAATCATATTTGACATTACGGACCTACTCCAACTTCCGAAATTGGATTCCGACCCCGATATCAAAAAGTCAACCTCCGATCAAACTCCTAAAAAATCTTCAAATCTCTATCCTTAGCCAAATGGCTTCAAAATGAACCTACGGACCTCCGAATTCACTTCTGATTGCGCTCCCGACTCCAGAATCACCATACGGAGCTTATCCCCGTCTCGGAATCCCAAACGAATATCGATAACTCCGAAATGCACTCCAAGCCAAACTTAAGAAATTCCTTCTAAAGTGCTAACTTCCACAATAGGTGCCAAAACGCTCCCGGGTTATCCAAAACCTAATCTGGGCATATGCCCAAGTCCGAAATCATCGTACGGACCTACTGGAACCTTCAGATCCTGATTCCGAGGTTGTTTACTCAAAATTCGATTCCTAGTTCACTCTTTCAACTTCAAGCTTATCAAATGAGAATTTTTATTTAAATTTAACTTCGATCTTCCTGGATTTAAATTCCGACCATGCGAACAAGTCACAATACCTGAAATGAAGCTGCTCATGGCCTCAAATTGTTGAACGATGCGCTAGGGCTCGAAACGACCGGTCGGGTCGTTACATTCTCTCCCACTTAAATATACGTTCGTCCTCGAACGTGCTGAGAACTATACTGAAGTAGTCTGAAATTGATGTTTAACTTCTTATGCACCTCCCTGTGCTACCACAACTTATTTGAGCACATTGGCTCGATAAATTCTGAAGATATTCCCTTTTATTCAAGCAAATAAGCCTTAGAGCCCAATTCCAACATCCGGAATTCTATGCCAGGCCTGTTTCCAATCATACGATCACCGTATCAATCACTATACGCTGTACTCAAACATGACTGCATAACTCTGCTGAATTCACACTTTGCATCACTTTACTCATAGGACCACAATACCATTTCTGTTTGAATTAATCGAAATTCCACTAATCCGATGCTCCCATTGCACCTCATGACCTACATAGGTCTTACTCTAACTATTACAATACCGCCACAACGGATGAGATGCCGAAATTCATAATCAACTGCCGAGTCAACCAACCATCGAGTCTATACTTCTGACTACATTCTGAACCAAATAATGATCTTCGCTCCTTAATATACTTCATATAATCAGATTACACTGATCCTAAATCCCACAATCTCATCTTACCAGTATGAACTGCTCGACAATAAGCCACTCTGAATGCGATCGCAAGTCTCATATGACGCCACAATGTGCCAATAGGCCACCAATCCGATCACAACACAAACAGGAAATCTAACTCTGGAAGGAATTACCTACCTCCCGCACTACTACGGACTTTCCTTAGAAATTAGGAAGCAGGACATACAAAATTAGCATATAGAAAGCTACACTCATCATCACACTGTTGCGGCGTGCAATCCGATCCACACAGCATAACCATAGCGGCGTGCCATCCAATCCTCACAATATAACCATGGCGGCGTGCCACCCGATCCTCACAATATAACCATGGCGGCGTGCCACCCGATCCACACGTAGAACTCACATAAGGAGATGCACATCGAGCTAATTTGCTCATTGCAATAAAGTATCGAATCTAGGTCACAAGTACGCTAAGTGCATAATGCCATCCCTGAGGGGACATATAGCACGATAAGCTACAAACTCAAGCACATCTGAGGTGCGATACAAGATCTAAATCTCAAGAGCCATCCTGCTCACATAACACCATCGCAACGTGAAACCTCAACACATACACAATTTCTCAGTCCGTCTCAAAACTCACACGGTGCAATGTATCACTTCATGAAATATCTGACAACGAAATGACACCCTGAATACTCCATAAGGAGCGCATTACTGAAATGAACACAACTAGCCTGCTATAAAGCCCAAATTCACATTTAAATCCATCCATCGACCTCAAGTCGATCATGATCATATCAGTTAAGCCAATGACCTTTCAAAGGTCCATACTAATTTTCCTTCTTCTCATAACACACGAGAACAACCGTCATAACTGGAGCAAACCTCCTCGGTTCATAACCCAATAAACAAGGTGCCCTCCCGACATAAATTCTCAAGGCAATGATATTACCCAAATTCCTCATACTTGATTTAAATCTTTAGTCAAACAAGTGGCTACATGACACACTGGTACAATCTTCCCGTGGAACACGTTCCCATAATCTTCCGAAATAAATAACGGGTCCGTACATCTAAACCATCGGACATACTAACGCTGAAAAGCTATCCAGAATCCTTAACCTGAATGCAAAACCTCTTCCACAACACATCGATCTTAGGTGACGCTGAGGACAATACCAATTTACTCTAATCATTCAACCCTTTCCTTGCTCACCCGAGCCCGTGACATCCTTGTCAACACCGAACTACAACCTTGATCCTCACTTCGCATCTCCATGCTACTCACTGCACCCAACATGCCAACATACGATAGAACACTATTTTTCATCATAACTTTGAAATCATTATCATTTTAACAATTCATCATATACGAACTTTTCACTTTAACTCACTTAAGGAGATTCATAGAAACACACAGGTAGTTTCCCATAACCGTAAGATATGCAAATCTCTAAATAGTATTCCAAGCCACCCTAGCCTTTCCAGAATCTGCTTCCACTTAACAAGCCATAACAGAAGAATGCTTCTGAATAACATCAATTACGGTGGCCGACAACCTCACACGTACCGCCACAAATCATACGCATAACTCGATCATGCTGAACGAACTGATCACAGACCCCGACATGCCAAATTCAACTATGGCTAATCAATCCATCCCCTTCCAATTCATCCTTGCTTGCCCTAGAATAGGACTAACTCCATTCAACACACAATTTACTCCATGTACACTCACCCCGAGTGACCTTGAATTACGAAATCATGCTGTCTCAAATCCCACGAACTATTTCACATCTTTTAGTTGCTACACCACAAGTCAAAATTTCATAGAACATTCAGTGCCTCTCCTCATAAACTGCTACAAAGCTTGATTCTTGACTGTACTTATAGGCTCGAAATCATCGGCCACCACACTTTAACTTCTGAATTCACTGGGACCATTATTGAGAGTCACCCACTCTGACTTGGTCCCGAACATAACTCACTCCATAGATATTATAACATACGAATACTCTCTCGGCGAGGCACCTGGCAACAATCACTTTCTTTGAAACTTATATCCATACCAGGCATAAATCCTTAACCTTTTTCCAAGTCCAGACATGAGCCAATAAGGCCAACCATCACATGCCTCCAACAATTCATTTGCTCGAATTACCACTTATGGTCTTTTCTCATAGCTGAAATAATCCATAAATATGCTAATAACCAAAAATCACGCAAGTAGTTAATCATACAGCCCAATCACTAGCGGTGGGACTCTCCCACTTAGCTTGAAGCTGTCACTTCACCATTCTTGAGCTCGCCCGACCTTTTTACCTCTTATTGACATAACCTCGCGGCATAAGTTATCAAAATTTCTCGGAATCTTCCTGTAAATTCCTATCTTTCATATTTTGAATCATTAACCACATTCGCATGACCGATCTCTTTGTTGAACAACCAATATAATTCTTTGCAGAAGCTTCGCCAACCGCGCGACCGCTAACCTGCTCACGGGGAATAACACACCTAGGGGAATCACCTCCCGTCATCTTCCCATGCTGCTGCACGGGGTACATTCACTATGACACCAATAGCCCATCCTGAGTCCGAGCTCACCTTCCAGTCGCACAAGTACATTCGCCCCTCGTGGACATCAATAAAATGTGCGGCAACATCCTTCCAATTCAGGGTTATGCTACACCCTCCTCCATTTGAAGCAGCTCTTTTCCGCCATATCAATCTTCTGCCGCATAATAGCCCACACTTCACATCATACCCGCATGCTTCAATCACCAATCATTAAAATACCCAATTCGATCCAAACTCTCTTTAAGGCGCGTGGTCATCCTACTACCAAGCCCATATGCAACCCTCGCCACTCTCCCACTTTGGCAGAACTCATCTCCTTAATCGGTCACTCGACCTTGCTTCTCATACTTTACCTTCTAGAAATTTTAAACACCGCCTGGCACTTTCCACACGCCCTTCCTCATACTTTACTGCTCAATTGTTGCCTCAAATAAAAATCTATCTTCGCGGCACTTGAATCCACCATTGCTGCTAACTTTAAACCTTTCCAAAGGTCATCTTTATCGAGCCGTCAACATTAGAAATTCTGATTCAATCTTAGACCACCGCATCATGCGATATCTGACAGTTGTATCTTCAATACTATTTCACAATATCTTGACCCAAGGCGAATTGTAGCAGATCATAATACTGACAAGCTTGAAGCGTTCAATTAGGGCAGCAACACTCCCATATAGAGGAGAACTCTACCACGCCTGCAATTACCATGTTTCATTACTTCCACTAGTCCCAATCTGGCCATCCTTAGTTCGATTGGCTTTCCCCTGCCAGGAGTAAAATACTAAATCTCTTGATTACACACTGAGTAAACCTCCCTTTAATTCATTCACTGCCCCGACACGTGGGCAACACCCTACCATTACAACAACACTACGGAATAATCACTCATAAGCATCATGGCAACTTGTGCCTAGCCTCAAGGATCTTAGAAGTTTTGTTACTGAGTTGAAACAATAGAATATTCCTCCAAAATGCGACTATAATAGTCCAATCAACTATCCCAAGAGAATCATCCCGCACCATATTTGTAGTGCCACTACAATCCTTCAATTTTCGATTTATGAAAAGCGCTCGCGTCGCGTAAGATTGAGTGAGAAGCAATCAAAGGCATACGCCTCAAAGGAATCGAACCGCACGATAAGGAAATCAAGAAGGGAAGTACTCCTAACAGTCTTGCAGCCTCCCGAGGATAAGTACAGACGTCTCCGTACCGATCTGCGAGACTCTACTAGATTTGCTCATGACTCATGAGACCGACGATAACCTAGGGCTCTGATACCATGTTGTCACAACCTAAAATCCACTAAGGGTCGTGGTGGCGCCATCCAACTCAAATACTGAATTAAATCTCGTTTTAACACTTTTGAAATCCAGGATTTTTCCTTAATTATTTAGAAGTTTTAGAGAATATAGTTTCAAATCGAATTTAAAAGTTAAGCAATTAATACAATACTTCAAACCATCCCAGAACCCGATGTCACAAGTGCATGAGCAACTATCGATATGGAAAATAAACTACAACCTATGTCCGAAATACAGTGGACAAGGAAACAATAATAAGAAAATACTGGAGGGAACTACATTGGCTGCGGGTCATCTCGAACACTGCAGCTCAATTAGTCCCAGAGTCGTCCGTGCTGCTACTCCCAATAGGCTGCTAGAGGTATATATACCTGTGCAACAAAAATGCACAGAAGTGTAGTATGAGTACGTAATTAACGTGTACGCAGTGAGTATCCCGCCTAATCCCGAAGGGGTAGAGACGAGATGGCCAACTACGACACTCACTAGGGATCAATTAGCAATATTCTATAAGTGCAAGAATAATCATGGATTTGTAAAGAAGTTCTGATTGTGAAGCTAGAAAACAGGTACACACCTCCATCAATAAATCAAGGGCTTCTAAAGTCTGTTCTTTATCATCTTATAAGTTTATATCAAGCCACGTAGGGCCAATTCCACGGTTACAATTTTCAAGTAACAGATAAACATGCGCAAATCATGCCGAGATCGATGGCCTGCTCCAACAGAAATATAAATTGTGCACTGCCGAGGGTCGAGCGGCATGAACCATAGATGCATCTATTTTCACCGAGGCATTCGGCCCGTTTCAAAAATAAATACATACCCTGCTCTCAAATCATCCATAAGACGCAGGCACACATATATTACATGCTCAAGTAGGAAGTCAAGAGCTTATCGGGGATAATCAACCAAATAGACAAATTTCTCTTTTTAACATTTCAGGGAGAATTTAATATTAA